>LOND01005526.1:14442-34268 GCA_014220965.1 Paragonimus kellicotti
TTCTTCCAAGAAGCTGATTTCCGACTAGGAATTGTTCGCCAGTAGTTCCATCAATACAATGAATGAACCCTTCTGAGCTTCTTTAAAATTTCCACTTTCTGCTAGGTCTTCTGTTTCAATTAGGAGCTCACCGGTTTTCGAGGAACTAACTCAGCTGACATCCAGCAAAGCAGGCGGACCTGACGGCCTGTCACTGATTGCTTTTGAGGACTGTGCGAGATCCTTAAGCCTACATCTAGCTAAGATATCAACTCGACGTTCCAGACAATGCGAAAGTAGTATCTGTTGCAGGGAGCCACGCAATAGGCCAGCTCCTAAAAAGGAACTATCAGCTGCCATCCGATCTCATATATGTCCGCGGTAACGAAAGTATCGGAAAAAGGCATTCTTGTCCGGATGAAGACCAAGGTTAACCTAATGGATTCTAGTCAGTTTTCCTATCATCGCCTACGCTCAGTTGTGAATGCTGCCGCTTGTATGGTTCATTCCATTGACATGGCTTGAAGGAGGGTCAAGCACCGTCCACGCATGTTTTTTCAAACTAGAACGATCCGTTTGCAAGCGCCGATAGAGAAACTGCACTTCATGTTCTAAAAGAGTCTGGAATTCAAACGTCAGCTGTGGAAGTTTGATGCGATAAGTTCGCAACTTGGAGCCAATATATTGAATTGGGTGCCGGAGCCCCATATCCACCCATCACTTGCTCTGATGTTCTATATGGTGCAATAATCCCTTTTTTCTCATTTTCCCTTTATATTGCATCCATGCATGTTAATACTCCTACTTCTGTGGTCAAATATGCAGATGAGGTTATATGAGACAAAAATGGCGTAAACAGGCGTTTTTTCTTCAGGCTGGACGGTCCATTAGGCCCGGTTAGCTGGTAAGAGTATCGTAGGCTTGGCCGTTTGACACAATCGAATATGGTAACACGTTGTTTTCCTCATTAGAGAAAGTGAGCGCAAGAAACTGCCAAATGCATGTTTCCCCGTACATATAGGTAAATTATTGCTTCGAAACATTTCGGGTATGTATCTGGGGGCTTTAAATTACAGTGGCCGCCTCATGTTGTTGTCCTTGTACCAACATACGAAGACTTTTCTGCTGTATACAACACTCAGATTCTCCATCCATTGCAGTCGATTCATCAAGGTCTGTGTACTCCCCTCGCTGGATATGTTGGTCACCAGTTTTTTTGATAGTTTGTTGGCTAATTACCTTCTACCACTTGTCAGATATACAAACATTCGTCGCTTTGCATTAGCTTTCCACACAAACAGTTAGTTGATTTTGCTGTTTCTGATTAGTTCCCAATGTATTAAAACCTCAACAAAATCCAGTCGGAAGCAACTCACCTATGTAATCGAACCTTTATGGGTGTATTTCTACAACTTTCACTGGGTTCGCATTCAGACATTTGCACGTACCCTGTTTTACTATTTTTCCGTTATTTTTACTAACTATATTGACTTTTGAGCGGAACACATTATTCTCATTCTGGTATGAACTTTGATACTAAACCGATGGGTCGTTTTCGCGAATGATACCGAGTACAAGTCAATCATTATAAGCTAGGCCACCGACGTGAGGATCTTCCACCTGCTGGAGAGGTGTGCATGTGGAGAAGATTAGAATTCGTCTCACGGAGTGCATAAAGCATTTTGTTGTCTTGATCCGAATCCCGACCAATGATGCTATTGCCAACAACGCGCTCAAAAGTAACGATAACCCTTCAGTTGTGGTCAACTTATCACGGAAGAGGCAAGTCCTAACGTAGTTTTGTTGTGTAGTAGTTTTCTCCCTCTCCAGGAGACCACTTATCCGAAACTTAAGTTCATTTACCTTGGCGCTGAGGTCAGAATGTTTCCAAAAAGGGCGCAAAATTTGAACTTGCCGATCATACGGAATCCTCGCGGAACCAAAGGGGACATTCCCAAAATTTGCGTGTGTACTTAACTTAGATCTTCTTTGACTAGTCCTCTGGACCTTCATGATCGCTAACAAACAGGTAACAATAGCAGACCATGATCATTTCCAACAAATCCGCCTTGCAACATTATTATTATTATTATTATTATTATTATTATTATACTTATCAGCGCATCTACGAAAAGCGCGCTAAAGTAAGCGCAATTAACGTACAACATTTCAAGTGATACATATAAATAATAATAACACCATGCAATGAATGCGAAAACCCGATAGCTTAAGATGCGTAATGAAAGGAAAGAGAACTGCAGGTGATGATAAAATTGGACCCACTTATTAAAAATATAGTTCACATTTTCTAAAAGATCTGTTCAAAACGATGTGATGTTAAAGCAATTTGCTGTTCGTAAGCTCATGTCTGAACCAGTAATTAACGTCATGGCAGAAATGTTGTTCGGAAGGTGACAAAACTTGAACGTCAGCTGGTTTCACCATTAATACGCCTATAATTACATTCCTGTCGTTTCAACAATGGGAGTTATATCTAAAATACCAGAAATACGTCGAACAGGTTTGTATATTATCTGGCACTTTTTGTAGCCTGTGTGTCGTTTATGTTTTCCAGCATTTTCCAACCCTTGTACCATAAGTTTCATTTTTTAACTAGTCTGACGTCCCCGGGGGGTATGAACTTGAATAGTCTTGTAAACTACCTGTGAAACTGCGGACGTTCGCGGAACGTGCCTGAAAGTGGTAGGGTCTAGAAACAGAGCTATGGCGCACGACTTTCGTATTAACTGAATACAGTATAAATTTGGTCCCAACATTCTTGCTGACCCTCACCAGCGGCTTACGGACAAGCTCACAACCGCTCATCCATATTGCTCCTTAACTTACTGGTCCACAAAATGCAGAGAGGGCAACATCCGACGGATTGTTTTGTTGGTTGAAACCACTGTGTCTAATGAAACGGGTGGCGTCTTTCTCCCTAATCCTGGAATCGCCATAAAGGAGTTGGTGCGTCAACAAGTCAGTAGGAGCTAAAAGGAGCATGCCTATGCAAGCGCGACTTCCAGATTCTCGGGGGCTGGTTGTTCTGAAACTTGCAAACAAGAGAAATGGCAGAAAGCGTCGTGAACCCTACAGGATGTGCCTAGTATGTCTCCAGCCAAATCTTGTCAATCATACAGAGTTAGAAACAGCGGATCATGAGTCAAAGTTTGTGAACTTTGGACAGTTGCCTTCGCCAAACTGCCGGCCGAAGCCTCAGGTTCTACGGTTGACGCGTGTCCACGACGCGGACACACTTAGGTGAAGTCAAAACTGTGAATTTCTGCGGTTCAGTCTTATTGTACCTGATGTGCGTGATAGCGAAGCCGTAGCGCTATTGCAAATTGGGGCAGACCGTAATCAATGGGTTAAGGTGTGCGAGAAATTGGAACTATACATAGGCGGCCGACCCGTATTCTGCTGACTGCGCATGTTGTATCAGGGCACATGTCCGTGGCCTATTCCGACCAACCTTGACCACATTATACGTAGAGACAGTAGTTATAGATGCCTACAAGCCGTCGAAGTCGATTGGCATCAAACTAAAAGCTAGACCCAATTTCACTTGGAGTGTAGGGGAAGCACATTGGAGGCCACTTAAAGGCGGGAATTCCTCAGATGTGATCGCACCTACATCCTGATTGTACATGAAGTGCCGGAATTATGGAACATCAACACGTCACTCACTCACAGGCACGACATCAGTTAGTGGAAGTGCGTCCGTGTGAAATTGATCCTGAATGTGCAGGTCTACACAGTCGGGCTTGTTAAACGTTTCTGAAAGTCTGTTCATCCGATGTCTATCTCTGAAACAAGGTTACTGAGAGCTATGTTTCTCAATGGAAAGATGCTAGCAGCCGCGCTTCAGAGGCAACATCATAACAATAAAGGCAGCGCCACTTCCGTGTTGTAACCCAATACAGACCACCCTAGATCGCGGGGCACAATCGCCAGTAAGGGCTTGCCCTCCAGGTCAGTTTACTTGATGCATACTGCGGAGCTGGGCAATGCGATGGCTTACCTATCAACAAAGGATGCGGGTGGCTCACGGCATAAGACTCTCATAGGCTAACCTCAGGTTCGAGCCCTTACACATATCCTGTCGTTATTAATGTAGTCGATAACTTCCAGCAGCTGGCTCTGCTTGGGTCGGCTTAGATTCAGGCGTCCTGCAATGCATGTCAACCAAATGTGTGCTACAGGACAAGAAGGTATTCACATTTATCCAGCTGGTGGTAAATTTTTACGAACATTTTGTCTTTGCAGAGCAAAATTCAAAGGACTGGCCGGGTAGTACAATCCAAGACACTCAGAAAAAGAGACGTCATAAAAATCTTACATATTGCAGACAAATTTGACCAGGAGTTGGATATTGATAGATCGGACTTGAGAATAACACGAACGTTATGAGCAAGTTGTAATACTCTACGTTTCAACCACCTCGAGGTGGCCTTCCTCAGGAGTGTTGTAATCGAAATCAAGTTGCTAATAAAGCGAAGGCTACGTGGGATTCGCCGCGGTTAGTTCGAGAAGATTCACCTAACCAAAGCGAATCCCACGTGGCCTCTACTCCTTTACTAGTGTGGCTCCGACTATGACGCCCCTAAGGATAGTCACTCATGTTGGCTAGAAGTTAGTGTATTACTCCTGCTCGTAACTTCGTGTTATTCCCAATTGATGCAATAATAACATGCTAAACACGGCGCCCAAACTGTTTGACTTCATTCGTGCTAAATTTGGTGCGAATATCTTAAAAGAGATAGATATCTCCGGACACATTCTGCTACAAAACAATCGCATATCGGGTAAAGGGGAGGTGCTTTTGCCAAATATCAGCACAAACCTATGAGCTCCATTGATGTCGAATACCACTCGGCTGTTGTTCGATGAGCTACTGTGGCTGATCAGGTGTGCCTCACATTCCTCCTGTTTAGCGGTCGGAGTCATCTACATAGCGCGCAATGCAAGTACAGAATGAAGCGAAAGGATGCACCGTGCGATTCGGTAAGCGACCAACATGAATATACGGACACTCGTTGTTTCACATTTTAACCTCCCCAACGTCGGCTTCACTAATTGAGAGGCATCTGACACCGATGCCCTGGGATTCTACAACTTCACATTAGAAGTTAACATCGCTGAGGATGTAAGCTAGCATACAGGATGGCGGAAGGGGAACAGATCGTCCCGGTTGTGACTTGTATCGTCCAACAAACCGTTATTGGTTGATAGAGGCAAATTCGGTGCTCCCGTCGGTGTAAGTGATCATGTGATGATCTTCTGTAAGATGCGTGGCGTTAGTGCTACCCGCCCCGTAAAGGTAACAAGCCCTAACTTTCGATCGACCTTGATTTCAGCAAGATGGGAAGCAACCACCAACCGGTCTTCTACAAACGAATCTAACTTGTCAGACTCAAAGAGAAAGAAGTTGCAGTCATATCACTTCAGTGCTATTGTTGCGAACGTTCCACTCTGCCCCTTCCAGGCGGCCCACCGCAAGTCCTGGCTGAAACCAATAACTGGGGATCCTGCGGAAGAAGAACACTCCGCGTGACACCCAGATACCTATTGGAGAAGGAATCTGTCGTCGATCCTCCCAAGGCATTTGCAACAAGTGTGTAACTGCTGTATAGAGTGTTCGCCCGTACCGGCTGGTTAGCACGGCGCAGTGGTCATACAGCATCCTGAAACATATCTACAAATGCTATATCGAGTCTCAACGACCCTAACGGACTTTCGACGTACAGCTGTGAAACTGCAAACATGTTGCGCGCTCACTTTGCCACGGTAGTTGACAGTAAATGTTAACTATGCATCAAGGCCGCCGGTGTGCCCTACGCTCGCCCGGAGACCGCAGCCGCGCTGTGAGTGCGTACGCCTCCAACAACCAACGGCCTATTCATCCACACAAGCAAGAATGATGATACCGATTGTAAGTGCAACCTCGAAGTATGTACTTATCCTGAAGTCACGTGTCTATTTTCTACCGCTTTTGTTGTTTGTCTAGCTTGATGTAGATGACACCCGGATATGGGTACAACACTAGCGTCGCAGGCAAAATCTGTGCTGTATGTTTAGTTGGGTGCAATTCACACCATGCTAGACGGGCAATAGCAGAGGTAAAGAAAACACGTGGTGCGGGATGAGTACATACTGTGTTATCGCGTTTACAAGCGGTAACATCATTCTCATTTGTGTGAGTGAATGAGCAGGTGGTTATTGAAGGCGCAACCAATGAGGGCGCAGTTCCGGTCTCAAGACGAGTGTGGGGCACACAGGTGGTCTTGACGTGTATACAACAGTAACCTTGAAGATAAACCCACGCATGTTAGAATAGTGATAGTCTAGCCGAAGCCCTCATGTTCAACATTGGTAGCATCATCGCGAAAAGAAAGCCACCCCGCTTGATGGTCTGGTTGAAACCTCACTACTAGTGCTGGAGGAGTGCGCGGATGCTCTGGCGGTGCCGCTTAACCCATTTGGTTTAGCACTGTTGTTCCACTAGTCAAATTCCAAGGCCATGGGGACACGGCGTTATCTCCATAGCGTATGAAAGTGTTAATCGTACTGACGCTAACGACTTCTGACCAGTAGCTCTGTTATCAAGCGTTTCCAAATTCATGGAGATTATCCAGACGACTACGCCTGGAAGTTTTTAAATTCAAACTGTCTAAAAACGCGGAAATAGCCTGGATTTAGAGGCGGTTACCCATTTGCTACCAATTCAGCGGTGACGACTGACTTCTTCGCGAACACCGCAGGTGAATGTCTTCAGCAGACGCCATATTCCCAAAGTCTATTACGGCGTTCGACAATGTAAGCCATCACATTCTTTCACGGAAACTGCAAGTATTGTGTCTGGAGACGCCAATACGGTTATTTATGCAACACTACCCGAAGAATCGAACATACGCTTTGGAAGTAGATGTGAAACTGTCAGATATATTTTGCGCACTGACGGGGGTCCTGCACTGCCCTATACTAGGCCAACTGCTATACCTAGTTTTCGTAAACGGCCTTCCGGTATTCATTTGTGATTCCCTTGTTCTCGCATACGTAGGTGGAATGGAGGTGTGGCGTGTTTTAAGACGTGGATCTCCTCCGAAGGGATATGGATGCTACATCTCGCTGGGTAGCATATAGTAGGCTGTCGTTTAGCGCAGCTAGATCTAAGGTCATGCCTATCTGACATTCTGGCAATTGGGGATATTGCTCAGGGGACAGCACGTTATCGGCGGTCACCTCCGAGTGGAATTTTGGCACAGTAATGACAATTGATTGCATGCTTAGTACTGACACTCCCACCTCGGCCAAAAATACAAGCAGCTGGCTGGTTGTACTGAGCAGATCATCTATAACATTCCAAATGACGCTTCAGTGATCTTTCTAGCGCGTTAGTTAGTTCGCTTTTGGAATTCGAAGCATGTGCTCCATAGACGAAGAAAAGGATAAATCCTTAACCGAGTTTTCCAGCGACAAGTCACTTAGAGAGTGGACGGTCTGAACTTTCTCACGTTCGAGGGGCGAATGGCCATATCGAATCTGTTCATTATACTTTAGACAACTAATAGTTTATGAATTAAAATATTGGGAATACCTGGTACATTAACGGATCCATTTACCGACTTGCTTATGCGATGTTTTCTGAGCCATTATTCGGCAGTAGTCATACAGCGTAATCGTCTACAGTGCGGGAAAACGGTTTCGGCGTTTGCATCTGTTCTTCTTCGCATGCGCTGCCTTATGCGGTCGTGTTGGTACAACAGTTAGACTGGACTGAGAAGCTGTTAGGGGAGTGGAGGCTACCAAGTTAGCGTCTGTTTGTAGGTTGTTTTCAATCTAGGACCATAGTGCTAAATTACCTGTTAGGGTCGGGGTAAACCTGACCCGAAGAACACGATTCTGTTGTCAGAAATCCGATATCTCAAGTCGTTACTGAGATATGCATCGGCGTGGGATTCAAATATTTCTTCGCGCGCTCACGCCGCCACAAGGTCAAGGATTTTCTATAAATACAGACCAGTTTCTCATGTAAATTCGCAAAGCGTCTGGTGGCTAATACATTGCTTATCCGGAGTCTGCTTTGTCCGTGTTCTCATTGGTTCTTGTCGTTCACAGTGTTGGGGCCAATCGGAAGGGGTTTCTAATCGCGTTATTCGTTCATCGTTGTTCGTGTCAGTTATTCGCGTTCGTGTTCAATAGGATTCAGTTATAACATTACTCCTCACCCAAATATGTTGATCTCATGATTACTATTATCAGTGACAGTTAGTCGACCTCAATCTGAAAGGGTTAACAGCATAGTTTTCCCACTCACCAGGTCGCTTGTGTCGCTTGACCCTACTCCCCTTAATACCATTTTCAATCTTAATTGTAGTCAGCTGTGTTCTTCTGCTCCTCTCACCTGGAACTAATTTTCGGTCCTAAGGTGCTTGACGGCTGGAAGTTGCTATCTTCAAGCACCCCACCTCACGTGTCCGCACCATTTCAGCTGCTCAGACATTCGGGGAAAAGAGGCGTCAGTTCGACACTTTTCAGAAATCGGCTCCACCAAACACCCAGACCGTACAAAACTGCAAAACCACACGGAAATATCTGGGCGGACGCATTCACACACGTGCAAGAGGTCGCTTGTAGACATGAACCGCTGAACCCGTGAACGTGTGACAAAATTGAGCTTCGTCACGGTATCACGCGGAAGGACGCTTAGTCGTCTCCATAAACCGAAAGTCTCTGTAATCTTTCCAGCGACCGTTGCTTTAGAATTGCCATCGTTATCACAAGATTTCTATGTTTCAGTAATCAAACTCACCAAGTTCTATCGTTCCAAAGTTTTATTTCATATCCCAAGGATCAAAATAAGTAATAAGCGCGAATACAGTTGCACAACTATCAATGAAAAGTTACTAATTACGTGGCTGCGTTACTCCGATAAATTACTGAAACAATATTGTGTTATCTGATGTTATAAAATTGTGACATAATCCTTTCCTTATATTTTGAATCTAGTTAAACAGGACAACTTGATTTGCTCTTCATCAAGGTGGTTGGCGTTGGATTGTTTTCGGCAGACGTTATTTATGATACTGTATTATGTTGTATATTATTTGTCAACATTATGCGCACAAATGGCTGGCCAAATCCATTGACTAAGGACTGTTTCACTTGGCAAATATCTGCTTATTACGCCTTGTTCAAACAACTACTGGTGAAGCGTTTACAACCAACCCCGCGAGCTAAGACTAACAGATTGATCTGCACAACAAATAATGCCGAGGAGTGCCATACACTTTAACGTTTATAACCACCCCATTCAACCGTCATACTTTACGAACGATGTGGGACAGCATCTTAATTTTGAGCAATTATAACTGCCCTGTCCAGCTGCCACACTCTCGGCTTCATTAGAATGATAACCAGCGGGCACACTGTCCACCGACAAATCTAAAACAACGCCTAAGGTGACGTTGAATGGGACCGTCCTTCTGAGTTCACCAGGGTAAAGCGCGCACCCACAGGGCGATTGCGGCTGCAAGTGCTTGCTACAAATTGAACGCCGGGACATCTTCGCAGCTTGGTTGCATTCGTGGTCAAATATCAACTGATAAGTTCCACAACTAGAACTGTTCGTCTCTGTAGGTTCATCGTATTATCCACGACAAAATCCTGCGTGAGAATTCTTTGTTTACTTCAGTTATTCATCGGTTGGCTTGTGATGGGGCCATTTTCGGAGGAAATATTTCATAATTTTCGTTGGTCTGGCCGAGGGTTTTGGAACCGCGTTTAAATCCACCGTGTAGAATGAATGAGAGTACAACTTGCGCTTGCTGATTGTCCATTATAGCCATTCGGTCATAAAAGTGCAGACTACGAAAGAAATTTCCCTTTTAATGAACGGATGACGTCACATGCATGGAGGTAACATAAAGGAACGTCGCAGCTAAGTACGACACTGGTTGCCCACATGTGCGCAGCCATCTTGTCCGAAACCAAAGTCTTCACGGACATGTATCCCCACATTCTGTCCCAGAAGATTTCAAACATTAATTTTGAAAGCACACGTCAAGTTGTGAAAGTAACCGTACATCACGGACACGTTATACTTCGTGCAATCAGTAACCGAAAACCAATACAAGTCTAAACATCGAGGGTACCAGAAAGTGTTGGGAGCACATTTGTACATGTTTGTCCCACGTGTCACATCCACGTTCATCACATAAGGAGAACGTTAACGCGGCCGGATAAACATTCCTTGACACTTGGAGCATGCCGGCAAACGATAATGGAAGTAACGCAGGCAGGCGGCATTGCAGTAAGTTTTTCTGGGCATTCTTTCTTTCCTTTCGCGGCAAGTAAGTGTGGGCCTCCGTCGGGGAGGTCCTATTAAGCAGAAATCCTTTCCTCATCGCAACAAAATTTTCTGCATATTTTTCCGGAACCATCTACATCAAATAATGGCGAAATTCTTCGACTGTTCATTTTCTCCATCCTCAGATAACCGATTTCTGGCATGACCTTGACCATTAGGTCAGTGGTTAAATTGCGAAGCGACAAGCGATGTAACTACTCAGCATCTTCAACGAACATTAAAGAATTTGGAGAATAACTTTTTAGAAGCGTGTCCCAAATGCCTCCTTATAAGCCTGAAGCTTTCTCTCTTACTATGTGTGTTTCGCTATATTATTCGCAAAACTGGTGTATTGTGCAATTAGTAATTATGTGTATGGTGTGCATTTATGCATGTCGCGTTACAATGTGTACATTGATCACGCTCATCTGAGCGTGTTTCTCACAGATGCGTTGAGAAATATACCATTATTATAATCATAACAGTCAGTATTATTATCATAATTATTATCATTGAAAGCTGTCGTTCTCTACTTTTCATTGAAAGTAGCACTAGCTGCTGGTGATATTTGACTAATCCGTCGATCAAAACATAACGATTCAAGTCAATGACACCGACGTTAATCATTACAATTTCCGTACTAGATACCAAAAGTCGAAGGTGGAACATGATGCAAATTATTTCGTCATTCGGACTAGTTCAACAAGACACGGTTTACGACCACGATCAGTGCGAAATGATGGGCTTAGAAGACACGAAATGCTCTTTAAGTAGGTTTTTGTGAAAATGAACCACTTTCTTTAAGGAATAGATTTCACCGTGCAATGCATACACGCATGTATTAACAACACACACTGAGTCTTTTAGTATCGGGTCTCGGGGTGTTACTGCTCGAAGTCCGAGATTTCAGAAGTAACTCGAGTAGTTCAAATTACAGTCGTTTCTCAGGATACACCTGCCTATCGACGTCGTTTTGTCTCCGGAGAGTTATTTTTCCATGAAGATCGGCCGACAGGAATGCGAGAAACTGGAATCAGCTGTGACTTGAGACCCACTTTTTGTTTCCATTTGAATTATAGGTTTGGATACCTGAACGTAATAAACGGCCGGTGCAACTCAAAAAAGTGATTATTTGCGTTGCACCGGTCGTCTTATAGTTACAGGCACCCAAAACTGTGATACAGACGGGAACAAAAAGTAGACGCCAGTTAACTCCAGTAGAGTTGGCGATGAATCAACCTGCTCCTAAGTAAACAGCTTCTATAAGGGCTGGAGTGAATATATCCATTGTTTCGCTATTGACCACTTAGAACGCTCACGGCTATTATTGTATACAAATATCACCGAATTGAAAAATCTGTTACTCAGTTAGTCCTCGTCGGAATCCCTGAACCGCAAATCTCTGCACCTTAGTTAAACTCTGAACTGAAGATCGCGCACACCTATGTTCTCAAAATAGAAACATTTTTCAACTTCATTGGTTTCTTGCGCAGCCGGAAGTATAACACTTCATAATATTCCCGTCTCGAGGTATTCCGGTTTGAATACTTGGCATGAGGTTTGTGGTTTTTTAGCAGATTCGATCTCAGTTTGACGGTCAGGTTATTGTCCGTTAGCTTTATTCATGTGATCGGCTAAAATGTCGGGAGTATTTGGGGTGTGTGGAGTGTTACGGCAGATGGCAGCAGTCAATCACCTAATGAAGTTGCACCGTTTTTTTGTATAACAATGGAACAATCGAAGGTGGGGCCGTACGAAGAAGGAAGGAAGAACTGAGGGAAAAGAAAAAAGAAAGCTACAACAGCGAAGGTACGCTGGGATATATGTACCCGACTACCGCCAGCCATCCTGGGATAATCCAATCGTCTGGCTGCTTCTTGAATGCCTCGACTGACGGTGCCAGGACGAACAATGCCGGTAGTGCATTCCGTGATTAACAGAAGCGAAGGGCAAAACTGTCATCTTGTTAATCGGCTGCCATGTGACGAAGAAATCTTTCACTTATGACCTCGGAGACTTATTGTATTGGCAAATGTGGATAGCTTCTTGTTAGGTGTAAGTAGGGATCATAGGATTTTGTATGTTAGCATAAACTCGCCTCTCAAACGCCCGTAGATCAGGGGAATAGTTCCAGGTTCGGCAGACAGTCCTCTGCGGCAAGGACAAAAGACCGTCAATCCTCTTTTGGTCTTCCACTGGATAACCTCGAGGGCATTTACGTTCTTCTGCCAGTACGGCACACATGTCTGCATCCGTGTCGATCACTCTGGAAGCACAATTGGATGCTCCCAGCTGATGAGCCCTTCAGGACTTATCAGTTCCGATACTGAATCTGCAAGTGCCAGCTGACTATTACGATAAGTTCACACAATACTCTACTGCATCGTGCCGGCTAAACCTCTTCCGACCGTGGTGCTCTCATTTACGCTTCTACTTCACAATGGGGTTCAGTATTATAGCTCTCCAAAAGACTGACTAACTGTGACGGTTTGCTTGTTGGTGTGGTCCATCGTCTTTCAACTTTCGAGATCTAATCGTCGCCGGGTTAAAAAAGATAACTTCATTCAGATATTTCCATTTCTTCGCGTTGGAAAACCTTAACTCGTTCAAAATCAATGTTCTTGCTTACTCACAAGTGAGCTCTGGGGGTTCCGTGACTGCAAAATTCTTTAAATGGGTGATTTTCCCGGGTCGGTCTGAAATCACTTGTAATTACACATGCTGTCGAACTGGTCAGGCCTCACTTTGGCTGGATTACGTTCATATCAGTGTGGACTTTATGGTCGGTAACTTGGAAGTGATGGCCGATCTATGATTATGTGAACACGCTACCATCGTATCTGACATTATCTTTGGCACCGAACTCGCTCACCCAGTAAGAGCCCGCCACAGAAACCTAAGGCGGATGAATACAGAAAATTTCAGGCCGTGTCTCACACCTTCAACATAAAAAGCCTTGACCAACCTTGCTGTGCTGGTGACCTCTGCCTAAACTCTTCTGATACTCTCAACATAGTCGGTGAAGTTGAAACACCCCCGTCAACTGTTCTAACTGGGAAAACTCTCTTATATTCGCTGCTGCACAACTGAACTGATTCATAGCAATTGGAAGGTCTAGATGATCTCTCAGTTGTCTTGGAGTGGATCTGCATTGGAACACGATACATTGTTTTTATTCGGGAAGACCGTTTGCGCCGTCAGCATGTCAATTTTTTCAGATCCTAAATGCCCGTTCCGACTCATGTTTTCCACTCGCGAAGCACAATCGGGAGTTCCGCGGTTGACTGACCATTCAGGACCTACAGGTACCAACGCTGAATATGTAGATGCACTATTAGATAACGACGATAGTCTCATCAAGTCAATTTTTGGCACCAAGCACGGTCCCAGCCATTGTCAGTTTCAGTGGTGTACAAAGTCGGCAGATTTCTGTCGGCAGTAATATCCAAACCGCGTAGCCTCAAGTATAGCTCTACTCGACCGGATGGAATCCCTCTTCTTGTTTTGCTCGAAGTTGTCAGCCGCTTGCTAAGCATCTGTGCGTGCTGTTCATTATGTCTTTGGAACACGGTTCCAATTCCATCAGTTGGAAAGTGAGCCTCGTGTTCAGGAGCAGTTACTTTAATATTTTCGTTGATTACAGAACGATTTCTGTACTTACTAACGCATCCAGGGTGCTGAATATGCTTTTGAATGATGCTGTTTTAGCTACTTTTCTTCCTCAAACTAACGCGCTTATTGTGATGAGCGTGAGTAGTCCAACAACTCGGTGGAATGCCTCTGCACGGCTATGGAGTATGCCCAGAAGCCTACAGCGAGCGGATTTTGGGTAACACGGGCGACCGGACGAGCCACTGCGCAACGAAATCGGACGAGCGGACGAGGAATATTGGACGAAAACCCTCGACAGAAAGCCTCAGCCAAACATACAAAATCGGCGGAAATGAACACAATGTGTAAGTGGGAACTGCCGATGCGTTGTGGATTGGAATTTCGGTTTATAAACGCCGGCACGCTTGTAGTATGGGTACCAGCGAGTTGAACAATAAGGGTAGTACTTTGTTGAACCACTTTCCGCTACACTATATGCAACAAGCCTCCTGCTGACCATTGATTACTGCGCGCGGTCGGGCGATCGAGACGCATGAGCGAACGTTCTGTACTTGGATTTTGTTAGAGCGTTTGATCGAGTGAATCACATCATGTTACAGGATGAAAAACACTTCTGATGTTCATGGCAATCTTCTTGTGTGACTAAACTCTCACTGCACTAATCGCCGTTACCGTCTTGGCATCAACTCATGCTTGCCTGACACCCGGTTGAACGGTAGTTTTGTCCTCTGAGGCTCAATCCTAAGGCCACTTTCTCTTTTCTGATCCATGTAGACAATATACACACCTTACTCTTTATTCTCTTGCTGTTGTGGTTACCGGACCAATAACGGTTGAGTTAAAACACACAGTGGTCGAGCAACAACGTGATCACGATTCATGGAGACTCCAACTGTTCCAGTGAGCAAAGTTGGTAGATGTCGCCTCTCTAGCTGTGGTCCTGGTGTTCACTTATAATGCCGCAGAACACGTGATCCGACGTTCGGAAGCTGTGCAACGTGAGTAGTTGGCCAACTGATCGCGCATCTCGAGCTTTCCGGAATACGTGACCGGCGAACTGCCTCATTGCTCACGCGATCAGCCCGCTTGATGTGGGCTGATTGACGGAGACAACGATGGTCAAATACAGCAAGCCTGTTGATATCTTCCTTGCGAACAAGGCCGCGTTTCCAAACCACAGAGCAAAACAGAACGTACACAATCACATGCCATTTTTTCAGCGACAGCCGGGCGTATTTGTGAGGCCACAGCTGACGCAGGTTGAAAAGGGTAACTTGTGACTTTGCTATTCTCGCTGATATCTCATCAGCAATATTACAAGCTGACGAGATAGTGCTACCCAGGTACGTGAAAGTGTTCGCAGTCTTTAAGCGGATTGTCTGCAATAAAGAAGGTGAGAGTGAAAATCTCCCAGTCTCGAGGCATCATTTTTAAATTTGAGATTGCGAAACGTCATTCCATGCAAACCAGCTCGGTCATTCACCTTGTTCAGCATGGTCTGCATGTCTTCGGCAGAGGGGCTAAGTAAGACAATGTCGTCCGCATACTCCAGATCGGTCAACCTAGCTACCAGGAAGAAGCTCAGTACCGAGTTCATTGGACTTCTCCAGCGCATTTTCTAGAAGTTTGCGCATGAAAAATTGAAAAAGAAGTCGGAAATCAAAAAACCTTGACGAACACTAAGATGAGTGAAGAAAACTTGAGACAGTTGCCCAAGAACGCCCACCGAGCTTGCAGACTGGGCGTATAGCGATCACAAGAGATTAAAGTATCTCCCTGGCACCACCTTGTGAAGAAGAGAGCTCCAGAGAACGTTAGAAAAGGTTTTTTTTTTTTTTATCTCAAAAAATCGGAAGCAGGCAGTCAGTCTAAAATGTCACGATCGTCAACTGTGCACAAAAGTGCGGATGGACTAACATCTATCGCATGTCAAAGGTGTCATCAACGCACCCACGGCCTGACCAAATTTCTGCTTGTTTTAGTATACATTCACTTTCTCTGGGTTTAATGAGCTGACGAAAAATAAGGTCAGTGGATAACTTGGACGCAACAGACAGTAGATTGATGCTTCTGTGGCTGTGCCATAAATTCCGGGCCCCCTTTTGTACCATTGATAAGCACCGCTCACAAGGTACTTCTTCAGAATCCCAAATCGTCTGGAGGAGTTTAGTCGATTCTGCTTCCGAACTCTACTCGCCATACTTGAAAGAATAAGCACAGAGATCTGGTATAGCAGCCTGGTAATGCCTTGGTAGCTTGTGCTCCAGGGCTACTTCTGCTTCCGACAAGTGGCCGTCTGGAAAGCAATACCGAACCCTTTGGGTCCGCTCGTTTACGTGATTTAATTGAGACAAGCTGAACTGTACCACAAAATGCTCAGCCCACCTGCCAAGTTGGCGCGATTAACTGGTGAACCCGAACCATCCTTTTTGCACCTAGTCTCACATCGACTCGACGACCAGTACAAACACGGATCATGGGAAAAAGCCTCCTGCCATTCTTAGATTGAAAGCTCTTTCCGCCTCTTTTTACTGTTCGACCAAATGGTGCTCAAGATGTTTGCCCAAAGTTTTGGAGATTTCATGGAGTCAGCGGTGTTTCTTGCAGACTAAGAATAACACTCCGTCATTTCCGCCGTTGTCTGGTCATGGAGCCGCTCATATACAGACACCTGCATCCTAAAATAGCAAGCTGTAAGGCCCAGTCGGATTTCGTAAAGATTGCAAGCTAACGACATTTGGAAACACATGTCTAGTTTTGCGAGGCAGTTGTCGTCAGTCGAATGCAACTTCCGACATGACCCCTGCGAGTAGATTACAGTAGACCTCGGCGGAGTCAGTGCCTTCTGCATTGACCTGTAGTTTAAAGCTTGCGAATTGCAAGACGTAATCTTCAATAGGATACGTGGAACGGCATTAGTTGAAGTGCAGCTCATGAGAAGATGCTGGTGATTCATGGCAGCAACCTTTTCTCCACCAAACAGTTTCGTTAGCACAACTACCCTCATTTTGGAAGCACTTGAGCATGTTGGTGAAGTGTATTTCTCTCGCATGCAGGTGGCAGGCGTGAATATGTCGGATATCTCATTTGTCCTCACTTGTTTCAATACAGGGTGTGGGATTCCGCTCGTTTTGGCTAGTACAAAGGTACTTTGACTGAGGTCTCGTGATCATGGTCGGCTTGATGATGCCGAAACATTACGATTCGCAATGGGATTGGATTTTGTTAAATCAACTGTTTACGTTTAGCTAACTAACAATGCTGCATTACACTGTAACCGCAATCCGACGAGTCGTTTGCAGAACAGACGCTGAGCACTTGAAAGGATTTTTAAGTTTTGCCTCTTAACCGTGAGGCATATCCTAGTGGATGGGCACTGAAATTGCATGGGGGCAATGATGAGCCGAGCAGTGTAATGTATCCAGTGTTCATTAACGGACCCCCGTAGAGCAGAAAAGCGTATACGATAAGCGCTTACAACCTCTGAGAGGGGACGAACGGTATCGAATGGATACCTGTTGATGCGGCAGTCCCCCGACCGCGAGGTTTGACTGTGGACTGGAAACGTCAGCAACGAACAACGCAAACAGGACGCAAGGATATACCAAGGACAAGCGCTTAATGACGTGATAACAAGCTCTAAAGGCTTTCGTCAACATATATCGCGCATGACCCAGACTGGGACCTGGATCTCGGCTTCGACACTGTGATGTGCAACTCTGACAAAAAATAAAGCGGCGAATGAACCAGACGAGCAGCATGATAAAATATGTCACTGTGACCTACTGGGACTTACCGTAAACTTTCCCGTCCTTCGTGAGCAGAAAGCTGTTACAACTGAATCCTACTGAATACGAACGCGAATGACCGAATGGACGAGGTAAGTTCAAATTTTGCAGATAAGTCGTTCCATTTTGTCGTCTTTTGCCTATAGGTTTAGCGCATTTGGTTAAAGTGTGCATGCGTTTTAAGGGCAATATGCCGTCGTTCACAGGTTATTTCCGATCAACTTTTTGTAAGTTAAGTTATCTAAGCCAGACAAACATCTTGCCGGCAATATGCCCCGAGTCTCTTATCCTTGCCTTAACAAGCAGTGTGGCAAAAAGGTAGTGGCCGGGATTCAATGTGACATATGCGATAGATGGTGTCATCAATCATGTGCATGCATAAGCACAGAGCTATATAAACTGCACGGCAAATATTCTGACCTGTGCTGGGTCTGTGTAGAATGCAAGACTAGAGGAAGAAAGTCGCTCAGTCTCAGACAGATCGGAATCCGTAATAAGTGTTTCACACAGCTAGAATTCCTGTACCCGTTCCCCAAGCCAAGCCACCAACCAAACTGGGAATTCTGCTCCTGCGAAAACCGTGACTAAACAATACGGAACCTCGAAGAAGAGTGTGCACACTCCGACGGCCTTCTGCAAGCAGTCCGTACGCCCACACCAGGAGGAAGCCCACTTGTGCGCTCAACGCCACTTACGTCAACGGTGATACGCCCCAAGAACCACACCTTGGTCTCCCCGAAACCCCAAAAGGGCAATGAGGCTGCTCAGGGATCACAAAAGCCAACTACAAGTAAAGCTACAGGACCTTGGAAACCAATAATTTTGACACCAAGTGGGCAAATGAAGGAAATTACAGGACGCCCCCAAATTATCGCGTGCACCTAAGTCCCAGTAGCCCGACTAACGTCGATTCGGTGCTCACACGGATAGTGCAACATGAGGTACAAATAAGCTCACGACCATTCTGCAAAAATATATTATCGTTAGGCAATGCAAAGTTCCATGAAGCACTAAAGAGCAGACAAAGTATTGTCCACGCACTGGTGGTCATACAGAAACCTAAGCCCAGGAGATCCTCGGAAAGACAGTTAATTCTAAGTATTCTGCGAAACGCTGGGCTACCCGGGGCGACGAAATGGCGCCGAGTGCACAGACTTGGTAAGTGGACTGTAAGTAACACACAACGAACCGTCCCAGACCGCTCTAGTCGAATTTCGAGACCGCAACATTCGAGATCTGGTACTAACTAAAGCTGACACGATACTCAGAGGATGCCAGGCATAAAAGTTGCAGGAGACAGCCATGTGTCATAAATCTGACACGTGTGTGGCGATGTCGGCTGCACCAAAAATCGAAAGCCAGCGTCTGGGCACAAACCCTGACCGGAAAGGAAATCACGCCTCCAGGTGGACAAGACGACGATGCAACAGTTTAGGGGAGCCAACAAGCGATGACAAAAATGGTTGACATCAGTCGGGTTCATATCCTCATATCCCGAAAAACGAACCTATCCCTCGGTGGTTTCCTCCGAAGGATTAGATGTTACCAGTCTGCGGGGTAGTCAGCAGGCCAGATCGCCGGAGCTGAAATGCATGCTGGCGAATGTATGCAGCCTGCTGAATAAGAGAGACGAGCTGCAAACAGCGATTCACTCCGTAGATATTTGTTTGCTCACAGAAACATGGCTCAAAGAAGAAATAGATTTGGGGGATTGGGCGCGTGGGTTCCAATGGTATCGCAGTGACCGTGACAATGCCGTTGGAGGCGGTTGCCTATTACGGATCAACAATTCTGTAAGGCAGTCACCCGTGGACTGTAACTGCAGTTGCGCGAGTATTCAAACCGCCGTCAGCCTTCTCCATGTCAACCCCCATTGTTAGTCTTCGGGGTGTATCGAAGTCCGGGTGCGCAACCAGAGGAAGACGAAGCATTGCTGAAATCATTCCAGTCGGTTTGTCAATCAGGCTATCGCATGCTCGTTTTGGGGATTTTAATGCTCCTAAAATCAACTGGCGATTGGGATCTGTTAGTCGAAGAGGTTTTGATCTCAAATTGCTTAACCTAGTCAATAATTTCACACTAACACAGCATGTTAGAGT
>LOND01005528.1:22141-36440 GCA_014220965.1 Paragonimus kellicotti
TCTAGGCCTGACAGGGCGTGGCCTGTTCTGCAGCCCGTCAATACGTGTAAGAGACTGGTGGGATGGCCATAGGATGACCAGCTAGGCTTGACATGAGAAAAGGCTATAAGCAGTGCGGCTCCACAAACGATCGATGTGAACATATTTTCGTTAACAAACCTCAGAAGTAGACGGCCTGACTGATTGATTGGTTTGTCGATTAGGTGTTTCTGTTCAGTTAGTTTAAATGACTGTTGCAGCAAAGCGGAATCCGAGTTTGCCCACTCATCTATGTTGACATAAAAGTGTCCATCCGTTGCAATCCAGAATAACAACTATCGTGTACTGTTGATTCGCTGTTCCACCACATTTTGATGGATTAATCCTAATCACTGAGAATCGAGTAGTTTCGCTAATTAGTGTAAAGCACGAGTAGGCAAAAGTAAACTCTCTTTATCAAACAGCTATATGATTTCGTTGGTTGGGTTCCAGGAATCCATCTTATTCGGTTATAGTTCCCTACGTCCATCAGTCACTGCGATTGATCGAATGATGTGGCTAGCGGATCTTACACTGGTAAGGAAAGTGTTATTGAAGAGTCATATCATCATCATCATCATCATCATCATCATCATCATCATCATCATCATCATCATCATCATCATCATCATCATCATCATCATCATCATCTCATCATCATCATCATCATCATCATCATCATCATCATCATCATCATCATCATCATCATCATCATCATCATCATCATCATCATCATCATCATCATCATCATCATCATTATCATCATCATCATCATCATCATCATCATCATCATCATCATCATCATCATCATCATCATCATCATCATCATCATCATCATCATCATCATCATCATCATCATCATCATCATCATCATCATCATCATCATCATCATCATCATCATCATCATCATCATCATCATCATCATCATCATCATCATCATCATCATCATCATCATCATCATCATCATCATCATCATCATCATCATCATCATCATCATCATCATCATCATCATCATCATCATCATCATCATCATCATCATCATCATCATCATCATCATCATCATCATCATCATCATCATCATCATCATCATCATCATCATCATCATCATCATCATCATCATCATCATCATCATCATCATCATCATCTCATCATCATCATCATCATCATCATCATCATCATCATCATCATCATCATCATCATCATCATCATCATCATCATCATCTCATCATCATCATCATCATCATCATCATCATCATCATCATCATCATCATCATCATCATCATCATCATCATCATCATCATCATCATCATCATCATCATCATCATCATCATCATCATCATCATCATCATCATCATCATCATCATCATCATCATCATCATCATCATCATCATCATCATCATCATCATCATCATCATCATCATCATCATCATCATCATCATCATCATCATCATCATCATCATCATCATCATCATCATCATCATCATCATCATCATCATCATCATCATCATCATCATCATCATCATCATCATCATCATCATCATCATCATCATCATCATCATCATCATCATCATCATCATCATCATCATCATCATCATCATCATCATCATCATCATCATCATCATCATCATCATCATCATCATCATCATCATCATCATCATCATCATCATCATCATCATCATCATCATCATCATCATCATCATCATCATCATCATCATCATCATCATCATCATCATCATCATCATCATCATCATCATCATCATCATCATCATAGACAGCAATACATCAGTGGTTCACACTGATGCTTGACTGCCACACAACCACGAAGAAGAACAAAGAAGAAAAAAAACTTATATAGGAAGAAAAAGAAAAGAGGAGGGGAGGGGAAGTGGACCTAACTACTAAAAATAGCTACGTCTATATTCAACATACAACATCAAGGCGCCTACACCTTGCAAACAAACAACCGAGCTGTAAGTGAAAGTAAGGCGTCATCAGCGAAGACAGCTTCCTTACGGCTTTCACTGCCCCGCCATAAACGGGCACGAGACGCACATTCTTCGATGATAAGTCCTAACTTCCACAGTCTACGGTAAAAATTTCGGTGCCTGGATGCAGCAGACAGAGGTAGTGCGCCAAAGAATCTAATGCATGTTCTTCGAGTCAAGGATAGAAGCTAATACTGGCCGAAGTGTTAACCTTGTGAGCATAACTTACTATGTGGTTTGTTAGATATGTCGCTCTGGCTGTGTCATCAATGCTGACTCCTCTCGCAAAACGGACACCTTAGGGCTGTCCCAACGGTGAGTGAGTGTATGTATGTATTTATGCCAGTGGGTCTGATAACAAGTAAGCAAACCAAGCCAGAACCCGGGAAGAGGTGGTGAACGCAAGCCACTTTAATTTCTAACCCTGTTTCCACTATTCTCTCTATCTAAAAAATGGATAGACAAAATGTAAGTTGTAATGCAGATCGACAGGTGCATGTCAACCCACTAACGTCCACAGGGTAACGAAAACTGTGTGTATGTGGAGCGACTGGTTGGGTGACCGAATCGTGTGCCACAATCCACTTGACCATCTGTAACGTCTTGGGTATACTCCGAAATGAGACCCTGCCATCACTCATTGTTTTTTACGCAGTCCAACTTCGGCTGCCTCAACGGAGTTGCACACGTTACTTACACACCAATAATATGCACACTTACCCTATGAAAATAGGTGTTACAAGGAATTATCAAAGCTGACGCGCATGTGCTTGTGTAAAAGTTGGGGTATCCCGAGGATCATCGAAAAAAATCCCCTCCCCTTGGTCGTACATTTTTGTGCCAATCGACGTGCGATTTGGGCACACTGAGTGTTCAGTGTAGTTTCCCATGCGAGTGCACATAATCACCCACTCACACCCATAGGTGGACACACGAACACACGCACGACGCACACACTGTACAGCGCGCTCATACACACGAACGCACTCGCAGCTCAACTCGTCAGGCTCAGATAGGTCCACAGGAAGATTGACAGATCAACCGACAGCAGCGATTCGTGCAGATTGATAGCTATCGTACGGACTACTACCTACCGAATGGAACAAGACAGTGGAATGGTATACGTGTGCGCACTAGTGCGTACGTGACTGGGCCTGCTTGAACGCACGCACGCAGGCACTCATTAGTGTACGTCTGTGTGGTCGCCTGCCTACTTAGGTCCGCACGCCGGTAGCGTGTGCAAGTACCACGAACGTAACGCCATCGACGCAGGCCGCGATTCTGCTCCTTACGCAGGCTGACCACGTGTGCTACGTTGCAACTTCAGTGCCGCGGGGCCCGGAGACTAATGTGGATTTTCTTTCGTACAGCAGTCGGTCAGCTCGGTTTCTGATTTCCTGGATTTTGGAACGATTGCCAGTAAGTCTATCCGGGGACTGCTCTAATGCAGATTGAAGCTTTTCTGACAATGACCCGTGAATCCTTGTCTACAGATCTTATACCCATTTCCGAATAACTCGAATGTAACCCGAGAATTGGCCTCGAATACCACTAATGTCATTGCTATCGTGTTTTTGAAGAATATTTCATGCTAATATTATTCAGAAAAATGAAGCATAATGGGGGAGAAGGAAACTTCACACAAACGTATTTAAACAACCGGTGTGTAGCGAGTAGGGTCAATTTCCAGATTCATCAAACAAAAAAGTCTGTAGAAGATGCAGGAACGGATTGCCCTTCAGGGTTGACTGTCTTCCAGTGAAATAAAGTGACTCAAGCACAGGAGTGGAGTATGTCATTTTACCGTGAGACATTGTTCAGAATGAAGACATTTAACATCGTTTCTCCCGCGAATTGTCAAATTTATGCAGCACTCAAAGTAACCAGTTGACAAGAGTTGGTGGCCAGATTGAAGAATGTCACTTGATTCTATTGTACACGATAATCCCAGATGCCCGGGGACCTAAGTCCATTAGATAATACATAGGTTACTGTGTTAGATAAAGTGAGAGTTGAATAATTAGTAATAACTTTAGAATCCGTTCCACATTTTTTTCTTTCGTCAACTTCCTTGGCTAAGCTGGTAAATCCGCTAAACAAGAACAGAACCGGTCGTGGATTGTTGGATTAAGGGCTAGCATCTTGCAATAATATAACCAACATTTAATGTCCTTGTGGCTACAGTCAGTGTAACCTAGTAGTTGGAGGTGGACTGCGTCTATTCACAATACCGGCTTGTAGACGGGGATCACATCAACCGATCTTGATGTTATCAGCAGTTGTAATCACATCGAGCTTGATGAGCGTGGCCAGCGTTGACACTCCTAGTTAGTTCTTGGTAGAGTGTTTGTGTGGACTGCATTTCTATGTTCTTTAAGTGAGTCTGGGCACAAAGTATATAATGATTTCTTAAAGAAAACGTGACTTAAAATTTACCGATACTTGGAGAGTGACATATTTAGAACATCAGTGAGAAATTCCCGAATGATTAATTTCACGCAATTTGCTTCGAATGCAGCCAGGTCACAAATGTAATCATCATGTTAGGAGCCTCAAAATCAACTGAATCCCAACTTTCCCACGTACTTGGTGATGAAAAGTGGGACTTAGAGTCATAATCACCAGCTGGCATGTGTCTTGACTTAAATTTACTGTTACAGTTGCTGTTAGCATCTTTGTGTTCCGTTGGCTACCGAAAGTTTGTGAATAAGCATTGCAACAAACTTACCTCTATGCCTCACAGAATTTCTGAACAGCTAATTGCAGTCTGATGTTCACAAAATCTGCCAGGGCTCACGAAAAGTAAGCAACTGAAGAAATTATCGTCCACACGTCGTCGAAGTTGTTACGGTTTTGCGTAGGACGGATTAAAGTTGGCGATTCACTCCGGTCTGTCGTAACCATATTCCTGGACTCTGGATTATGGTGGTTATCGCAGAATGAGCTTCAGGTGTACATTGCAGAATTTTTTCACTCTTGGTTCGAACACTGCCTGATTATTGGACATAAGCTGAAATGAGTTGGTTCATGTTGTAAGCACATGATAAAGTGTTCCAAGTAGTGCGTAAAGACCAGTTTTCCCTGGCAATAGGTCCTTGACATTCTAAGCGTCTTAGACTCATTTGGGGCTGGTCAAAAATTAATCAACGGTAAAAATGTTACAATACTATCACTTCCCTCCACGAAGATATCCGTGTTACAGTATAGAGAACCGCACATTCTTACTGCATATTCCAACATCCTTGCTGTAGCGTGCGGTCCGACGAATGTCCCGTATCTTACAGTAAACCGAGATGATGGCTTCACTGAATGGAACTTCTAACACACGGTTAGTCATTCAAACCCCGTCGACTAGTAAGTACTGCAGTGTTCTTTTTTGATAAGAACGTTACAGATAAGTAGTGTAGTGATAGGGGGTTTTGACTATCCATTGTGATTTCGTAGCCCACCAGTTGTGGTAATTACCGCATCTGGGCATGCTGTTTCCATCGGGGATTTCACACTAGCCGAAGCTCAGATTTATCACACTTGGATCTCTTATAAAAACATTAAACATGGTCGTATATGCGAAAGCTGAACTCACACGCATCTTCTGGAAATCGAATGCGCGTTCAAACTTCCAAGTCATTTGCTTATGTCTGTATCACGTGACGTAACAAGCCATGTTACACAGAGTAATACAGTGGCATGATCAAGAGTGGTGTCGAACAGATATTAACATATATTCTGTGCTCTAGATTCGTAGGTCCGAACGTACAGTTGTGCATTTACAATGCTTTCAAACTGCCTGGTAGCTCGTACGTTTATTCAGCAGCTTATTGGCCCGCATCAAATCGACCCAGCATTATCTTTCTTGACTAGGAATCAAATGCAAACACTCGGAGATGAGCACAGAACGAAGCAGTGGTTAGGATAATTATCAAACAGGATCGAAAACTCTCTTAAAAGATAGATACTAAGATTCGTTAACACTGTACCAATGATAATGAGAGACCAGATAAACCAATTCACTTTTACTTGCGATTCCAAGACAGCTGCAAGATATGCAGTTATAATGGGTCGGGAAGTGAGGCTGTTTCTGAATACGAACGAGACTGTGAACAGTCAGGTTGAACTCGAAAGGTCAGTTGCCTATTGAGACAGTTAATAATCGTATATATATAAGATTAATTGTTCATGCGTTTTAGGCCGAGTAATAACCGAAGGCCAGAATAAACAAACTATGACGGCTAATTGGGAAGCCATCGGAGAATCATCAAGAATATCCGGTCAAGAGTTTGGGGTTTACTGTCGCCAGTCACACGACGGACAAAGATCATGGCATCAAGCAGGAAAATGTGCATGTACTTAAATGAGGATTAGGAATTTGTCAGATTTGTTTGGTCACAAAGACTGTTGAATTTTGGATCGACTAGCTTGGTTTACATCGGTAGGCTGCGCGCAGTTTCCACTATCCCTTTACGCTCTTCTAAAAACAGCTGACATTCGAACGAACTTATCTAACCTGTAATGTCGTTTCTAGTGTTCCTCTAATTTATACATGCACTTCACACAGCTCTAACAAAAATATGGTTTTGCCTCTATACGTTTAAAATACGACCTGTTGATTATTCTCAGTTCCCTGAACTGATTCATTTCTGCATATCTTGAACAGTTATCGAAATTTGGGATTGATATGTCTGGTTTGGGGAATTTCTGGACCAGGAAGTATATTTCGATTATAAACACCAGTCGGGGATTCACAAATCCTTCGTCTGTTAAAATCCGTTTATTGGTAATTTGGCCACTTAGAAGCTTAGGTTTTGGAACAACACGCGATGTGGAATAGAATAACGGAAAGACAGGTGTTCTGGTTTCAGATTTGTACTACAGGTGAACGATAAGTGATGCAATTCACCAGTAAAAGCTATCAGGAATCCGATTAAATTCTAGGAATTTTACTGAAGTGGAAAGCTCTAGTTTTGAGGGATCGAACTGGAGTTAGAACTTTTAGCAAGAAGAAGAAAACCCTCATGTGGTTCGGTCTAACTGCGTTGACAACAGCATACATAAATGACTAAAGATCTGACGAACGATTTTTTGTTGTGACCGACAGGATGATGCATGCACATCATTACCTTTGCGTGGTTCTCGAGTAGATGCACATTTTTGCCTCCACAATGTTAGTCTTCCACAATAAATCTGTTTGAGAAGTCTAAATTAGTTTTTGCATAATTCAGTGAATGTGATAGCCAGCAGGTAATTTCTCGTTGTTGAAGACATGCAGACGAATGTCACGGGACACTGACGACCAACTGAACCTAATTGATGGTCGCTGTTAAATGACAGTCACCAATTCCACAAAATTATCTGATCGATAGAATGCGCATTTGTGTTCGGGGGACAGGACGAACTGTGGTCCGACTGAAAAATATGCACACTGCTGGACCAGCATTAGACTTGGCCACTTTTTACGCCAGTTTTCCACATTTCGGAGCGCAGGATGTCAATAAAAGATGTGAGCACTAATAAGATCCAGACAACTAAACCACCCAAAATGGTGCAAAATGATTGTCATGTAGTAGAAAAATTCAAACTTTGAGATTTCCGTCAAGGGAACTAGCTATGTGAACCTCGATCTACCCGACTGGGTTGAAGAGACAGTTGTGTTAGTGATAGTCACGTTTCACCCCGGTCTTTGTGCGCAACCCCATGGTCAGTGCGGTGTCACGTGACCAGAGCATAACCGTGTTAATCGCACGCGGGTATGACTCAGTCCATACTACTCAACCGTTGTGAGGACGGGAGAATACTGACCAATTTTGACGCATGGGCGTGTGTGAAAACACATACATCTGCCTACCATTGTACGGGCTTTTACACCGCGCAGCCGCTGTTATCTTCAAGCTACCAGGCTGTTCTAATCTAAGAGCAAAGAGAAGCTTGAATTAAAAGAGTGGAGGGTCTCAGTAGTTAAGCGCCTGAATGAGAAGAGCACTTAGTTTGATCGCATATAAATCGGGGCATCCTTAATGTACTGCAGGAGGAATTGATGTTGAAAGTGCCTGCTGTTCTTATGCTCGTCTGTAAAACTAGACAATAAACTAACTCGTACATGTCGCAAAAGTGTTGTTAAGATAAACTACAACATACCGTGTACTGGTTTCACCAGGTGCACGAATGGAACAGTAATATTTTCTCACGAGGAATAATGTAACCTGGGAGATCCGGACGACACATACTGTTAATGGTGTTACAAAAGGAGGCCTGCTGAACAGTACCGTAAGGAAACTTGTGAAGAACCAGCATCATGGTTTAAGGAAACAGTCCTAGTCAGATAAAAGAGAAGCTTGCAAGAGAAGCTAGCAAGATTCGATAAAACGTACAGAAACAAAACTGATGTAGCTATTGTCAGTACCGTCTACCAATGGAAAACATTCATAAGTGTTTTAACGGGAAAATTTTTCGACGCATGTCTTGGAATTTAATAGGAGGTGGTTGCAAGAACATTATTCTTCTCTAATGATGTAGTCTGCACAATGTGGTGGCTTTATTCCAAGTCCTAATGTTCGAGGGGTCATGAAAAGTTCAGTATCTGAAAACGTGTATCACTTTCAGTTCACCATTGAGCTGGGAGTCCTCTTACAATCAATTTGATTACAGCCTTGCTTAGAAAAACCCATTAGGAATATTCAAGCATGTTATGTTGAAACAACTCCTCATCGAGGCGTCTATCAACATGTGGGTTACACTGATTCTGCTGTCTTCATTTAGTTGTCTTCTCAAAGAGGGTGTGCGTGTTTATACCCAGGATCTGAATCTATAGTCATCGCATTTAAAAAGTACAGGCGCAATGCCATGCATACGGAACTGAAGTTTTTTGGTCATCCGACGAGCGAAATCAGTATCAAGCTACCGACAGGGCTTCGAACCTCGGCACATGTCGCGTCAGGGTATGCGGCCCTTGCCACTGGATAGAATCCAGCCGAAACCTAGAGATGTTAGAAACGGGTTTGTTTCATAATTGACAGATCTGTCGTACTATCCACTGAAATCATTTGTTTCTTCATTTCCAACCGACTGTCTTTCGATCGTGTTTTTTAAGTTGAGGATGAAGCAATTATATCACTGAACCAGCTGAACAGTGTCTTGACCACTGTTTGCACTTTTTAGAAGAGACGTACATCTCGGTCCGGAGAATTATATGCAATACCGATCATCGAATATTGACGAGTTGCACGAAGTAGCGAATTTACTGGGAGCGATTTGTATACGTCCACTTATGGGATCATTTTTCCGGGAATTGAGTGAGTGACGAATTACATCAGCTAACGAATTAGACGGAGGTCATCGTAGTTGGTCAACCAAACTTTGCTCAACAAATGAAAACGTAATTGTTTTACAAATTCGCTATACTACATTCCCATGATAAGTATGTATCATGCTTACAGTATGTTCGGTGTATTGAGACTTTGAGTTGGTGGAACAGTTTGACAAATTCGTTCTTACGGGAATCGGACGCACCCAGCTTCGAGAAATCCCAGTCTCTAAACGATGTTTTCATCCGGAAAGTCGGAAATGTTGAAATTGCAGGACAAGCTTAATGGCTGTGTCACTCGATCGATCTCACAGAAATGCAGGTTGAATCATTTTAACTGAAATCTCAGTGCAGTATTTGAAGCTGAAGCCATTATGATTCAGCCGGTCCAAGGTTAGGTTGGTAAAACTAATCAGTACGCCCACTCGGTATGTTTAAGTTTTCATCTCTGAGGCAAGGTATATCTCATAAACGATGGTCAGTTCTGATGCCTTTAAGTTCTTTCTAAACTTCAGTCTGACAACAGGATTAATTGTGTTTCTTTAGTTAATCCATTCCGGAATGAGCTCTCATTGTGCGCCATGGTCAACCATAACAGTTTATATCAGGGATATTTTGTACTGATGTTTTGTTTCAGATATCATCTTACATATCATAACGTGGGGTGCGCGATAAAACCAATTTGATATTCTATCTCCCCTTAACTCAACACGAAAGTACTATATGGTTTGCGAAAACATTCATTTAACTGAAGTTAATTTCCCTAGCCGTTGGATGCTTTTACTTGTGTGCGTGTAGAAGTTGTCGGAGCAACTAAAACAACGATTCCTTATTCACACAACGATTCAAATTTTCAGTGTTATTTACTTGTTAACTGATCGATCTCAATCCTCAATAATTAAGTACTAGAGAGGAGAATATCGTCTCATCTTAACCCCTGACTATGTTTGTTTGTTTGTTTTTCTCAGACTACGCGTCTAGATATGTGTATGTCTGTATGTCTTTGTAATTATATGTGAATGAGCAATTGACCTGGTTAGTCAAGTAGGATTGTCAACTTCAAGACCTCTTCAGGCGCATTCACCCGTAGGTACACGTACCTATTCAGTGTTTATGTTCTCTATTCACAGGCTTGTGTAGTAAATACAACAAGTTGCCAGAGGTTTTCGGGTGACTAGTGATAGAGATATTCAGCCTGAGCTGTGCCAGTGGTTCTTGTTTGGAGAACAATGTCATTTGTAGAAAAAGCAAAAACTAGTACATACAAAGTATGACACAAAAGAAAAGATAACTTCACATTTGGAGTGTTACCTGAAAATAGCGTGATTCGTCGTTTTAGTCATTAAACGATTATATCTGTTGGAAATTTGGATTGTTGTCGATAGACACCATCATTAGGGCTAAATACCCTCTTTCAGTGTGCGACACAAGTCATGTTGGTAGCTGTTAGTGTCATATTTCTAACATGGGAATGACGTCGACTTTTAGGGAGCCCTTAATGGCCAAGAGACAGAAGTAACGGTTGCGTTGGTAGGTGGCCAGTCATTAACAAAAGTGACCGAATTAGTTGCGTATGACGGTCGCAGATGCACGAACCGATGAGTTTTCTCGGTTGCCCACGGCGCGTAGAGCCGACTACGAATGCTACGCTACAGTATTACCTGTTGTATTTCAAACAATGAGTTAGACTATGCGACTGACTGAAGGTTCGAACTTTAAATACACACGTGTATGGGGTGCGTAATTCTTGACCACTGTGACCATGTAACGATAATACGATGATACATTTGTGTAATTAAGGCACAAACACCTGTCGTCTGCTAATCAGTCAACAGAACCGGAGAGAAAATTGTTCTTGTAATATTCCCATCAGTGTGCTCCAGAGGTGATTTTGAGCCGTTTCCCACGGCAACTACTGTTGCGCGCAACCGCATATGTGACTGTAAATAACTGTTTTTTTGTCAGCCGTAGTCTTTGTAGGCGGGGAGGGTAAGGGACTGTTCATCAGTTAGACGGTTCATTTTAGATCTTCGGTACAACACCGGTTTTGCTTAACCACTGCGTACATCTCACGACACGTGTTTGTCTGGTAAGATTTTCCCTTTGTATGTTAGTCAGCGTTTGCCGTATGCGAATGTTCCAGTCGAGTTTGACCAGGTTATGGCAATAACTGTAGAACATCAATGTGACGTTCTTTTGACTGCTAGTCCGTAGGCAAGCATTGGAACGGACTGCACTGTGAGAAATAAAAAACTTCAGTCTTTCTTACCTTCCTTATGAATAGTTAAGAAAGCAGTTTCCTATGGGACAGAGCGTCATTCGGTTCCCACTCCTCACCTCTTCTCTGTATAATAATTATGGTTCAGTCTTGGCTATACATTATCCAATATAGACGTTCATCAATGAATGTCATGATCATGCATCGAGACTGTCCAAGAGCAGAGTAAATCTTGACTTTACTTTGGGTTCACTATGTCATCAAACTACTGGAGCTACTTTGTCAACGTCCTTTATTTCAACTATAGCCGCTTGGCCTTGAATTGCAAAACACTTGCCGATCAGACAGCAGATTTCACACCACGAATGACGAACTCTTTGTCACTGGGATCGTCTTGGTTAATATGAATGTGGTAGCCGACTGAAGCGGACGGATGAATTCGGAGTGCCACCTTCAACTGGTCACAAACATCCCCAGACAGTAGCCAACTTTGTTACGCTTACAGTGTACATTCAGACTGTTACCAGAGATATGAGCCTTGAATAGATGTGAGAGATGTCCGATCATATTATTTGGAGATGGTGCTGGAAGCAGGGGGCAATGGAATACTACTTCCTTATGCTCATCACAAGAGAGCGTGGATCGGACCAGTAACCTTTGAACTGAGAGCGATAGCTCTTATTCTCTCCTAAGATTCAGAACGAATTCTAAACGCCAGCCAAGATGATTAAAAAGTCTGACTTCAAGGAATTGTTCACTAATATGGACCGATAAGTCTAAACTAAAAGCCAGTGTAATTACAAGATACTTGGCTTTGTACAGAGTAGCAGGGCTTGAGTATATCGATTTCTGACTGCTTTCTGACAACAGTGCACGTTATATTAGGACATTTTAAAAATTAATTTTCAATTTTATGAAGGGCAACCAGAACGCTCATTGTGTAAAAGCATCTTGACGTCTATAATTTCATTTGTTACTCGAGTTTGCACAAACCAAAACGACGTCATCCGTATACTTGAAAATAAATGGGCCTTAAATACAGGTTGTGCCTAAATACATAAAGAGCAAAACTGTACCACCCGTTTATCAGGTAACCGTGTTGACCACTGTGCCGTTTATCTCACATTAGGTATGACTTCAGTCAGCTTCTTTCGCCAGTAATGCCTTCAGGAGAATCATAAACTGAGCTATGAAATCCAGTCGGTGACCCTACGGTTAGGACTTCTGAATAAGCCAAAGTGCCAGACCACTGAACTTGCGGTGTGATATATGGAGTATTAATAAGCCGGGGAGATTTGGATAATGAACATCACTCATATCTGTTCGTTTGTTAAGTAGTGCACCATTAACGTCACATGCGAAATGACCGGAGTTCAAATCTTGGACCTTGCAGGAATGTGTGCTATCTCTGGGCTTTATTACGAGCAGAAGCAATGTCTAGTGTTTCCTCTCAAGAGGGAAAGGTTGCAAAGTACACCCTAAAGTAGAAGTTGTGATCGTGTTTAATTTACATTTTCTGATAATAAGACATATGTTCATACTTTGCCCTAGTCTCACTCACTTACCTGTTGTACCGGTTGTGTTCTTGATAGTATGCCCGTAACTTGCAGTTATGCCCACTACGTTTGTGGTAGGTTACTGAACCCGAATCTGATGACCCGCCCTGTCGGGATGGACCATATCGACTTCACGTGACTGAGTTGCATTACCAGACTAGGGTAAACAACCAACTATCCACAATTTCTTGAAATACTCTGTTTGTACATCAAGGTTCCATTTGTTTTGTTGAGGTTTTGTTATTTTGGTGTTAACGGAAAATACTGTGATTATTTCAGTGCCGGATTGCTTGTTTGTATGTATACAACGGAGAAAATAAGAACAAATAAATTGCCGAACGGAGCTAAACGCATGTGATCTTGCGTGTCAGTCATCAATTATCACGGTGTTGTCGCTTGGTCTTCATACTAACCCCTCACACAGACAGACACTACCGTCCCCCGAAAATCTAACGTGTACGTGTGCATTCATGACGAACTGGAAAGCAGTCACGTCTGACGGCTGCATGAAATTAGTGATTTTGTGATACGAATTAAAAACAGGTGAATAGGTGAGCCCAAACAAACATCACGTCTTTCTTCTTCTTGCTAACAGTTTCTAAAGAGTTAAGGGGATAGACTAACACAAAAGGATGAATTCGTCTTCGAACAGAGAATTCAAATATTATTTCCCACGTAACCTTTAAGAAGAAATTGCCTTAAATAGAAATTAACACGTATTGATGAGCGTCACGTCCAAACAGACCGTGGAAAGCCAGAATGGTTTGTTGATTGCTGGGACTTCACACGAGAAGAGATTGAGATTGAGATTCGCTTTTGGGCATCTCGAGATCTGAAATGATGTTCGATTTTTAACTGGAAACCACCTATTCACAGTGTCGCATAGACGACGAAAAACTTTCCACAAAGTCCAACTTCGTTATTCGTCTGACTAAGAAAACAGTCACGTCCTTAGTAAAAAGTGGCGTTTATTGAAATCGTCTGTTGACCAGTGACTAAGGGAATCATTAGTTTCGGGATATGCTGGTACTAAAATGAGTTGCCAGCAACAGATTTAAGCTGATTCATTCTCGCCATTTTGAGAACGACTTAACACAACTTAAGAAATTTTGGCCTTAGAACACGCAAACGTGACTGGTTCTGTGTGCTATTCCTATTGCAGTTGATGACTCATTCCTATTTTATGCTTATTTGGATTGACGTATGCTAATTGATCATAGTTGGT
>LOND01005529.1:3836-15719 GCA_014220965.1 Paragonimus kellicotti
GCACAGAAAAATGAGCGCGCTTGGATTATTACAGTAACTCATTAATTGACAGGATATCCACAGTTTGAAACAACATCAGAACAACGGTGCCCCATCGTCTCGATGTGTTTCACTGCCAAATGCTTATCGACTTCAACCCATCCCTTTTGGCATTCGTTCTTCAGATTCCATTATTGATGATTTAGCAACTGGTCGCTACGGATGATTGTCCGAGACTTTTGAGATACCGTATCAATCGGTCAGTGATTTTCAGCGTTCAACCTCACCCGTTGGTACAATTGTAGCAAAAAGTCGTTCAATAAAGCACAGTCTTTATTGTCCAACTCGCACGTTGCCACACCACGCGCGCGCTTGCGTTTATGAACTCGAATTCCAGTCCACAACGCAGCGGTGGTTTCCACTTACACGTCGTGTGCACTTCTGCTTGATTTGTTTGTGTGACTGACGCTTTCTGTTGTGGATTTTTGCGTGTCACTCCTCGTCCGTTGGTCCGATTTCACTGAACGATGGCTCACCCGGTCGCCCATGTTGTCCGCATTCCATTCGCTACGGGCTTTGGCCATATCTCACAACTGTGTCGAGATATTCCACCCAATATTGGAATAGTCGCGTCCCCGATTTGGTCATCCATCACACAATGGTTTGGGCTACCGTTGGTATCGAAGATGGTCCACGAAGTTGTAGAGTAATAAATGAGTACAAATGTATTACAAAGAAAAATAACGGAAGAAACACAAACGAACAAAACCAGTTGAGTTTTACGGGGGGAAAGACCTAACAAGCTTGCACATACAGGCACGCCACTGACTGCGACACAATACCGCGTCGAATAGTGTTTTCGAACAGCGGTGTGGATGGTCGCGAACTACCCAACGAAGTGGGTGGCACTTACCAACCTTGACCAACAGGAAGGTCAAGACTTTCATGGGCCGTGACTATGTCATCGCTCGGCTGCCATGCCAGTTTCTTCTTACAAACACCAGCCACACTGAATAGTGCGCGGTGCGGTAGATACCCCGTTGACACAGGGATTACATGATCTGACCAGCGGAGACTGTGCATTTTCGCTATTTCTGTCACAGGCCGCCAACTTGCACAATCCCCGAACATACGCTAACAAACTGTCGCGTTACGCTCATAATCAATCCATGTGATACTGGTTAACCGGAGAAGATAACGGTGATCGAATACCAGATGTCTGCATGCATCTTCCGCAAGAATGGGCCAAGTCTCTGATCCATAGGCCAAAACTGAGCGTACACACATGTTGCAAACTCTGTCTGAAATCCACAAGTGGACGTCCTTGCGACGCCACGAGTGACGGGCGTTGACGAAATGCACGACGTGGCTTCCATGTCCTCGCAAACACTTCGTCGGATATACTAGAAACTGACAAGTCGACCATACCCACGTTAAGTGGAGCGATCGATAGTCTCCAGTGGTCTGCTAGCAACAACAACGATTGAATCAGCGTCAGCCCACTGTTGTAACAACAACCTCACAGATCGGCTATGTCATTCGTACGATTCAGTGAGGTTTGCATGCTGTTCGTAGGAGAAGTGAGTTTTAGCAATATTGTGAGCACATTCAGCGTCAGTCAGCTTAACTACCTGGTGGAAGTTCCACTTTGAAATCCTCGGAACATCTGAGTGCTCCTTCCAGAATATCCCCCCTCACAAAGTTGAACAGAGAATGGGAGATTGGACACAACCGTCGGACGCCACTTGCCGCGGATAACGCTCGAGATCGTTGCCCATAAATGCGCATTCCGTGCTGAGAACGGGCACACAACGATTTGAACAAACTGACATACTTCACTGGGACTCCTTCGCAATGGAAACAGCTTCAGAGAGCGTTTCGGGTAACCGAGTCAAAAGCAATCATTATGTCCAAAAGTTCCACATTTTTCGGCAGTGGAAAGGAGTGCAGATGTTCCAGTTTCTGATGCAGAATGAAGGTATGAATGACACACCTGCGACCAGACCGGAAACCTGTCTTTCTTCTTCCTATATGGTTCTCCCTGTGTTCCGGAATCCGTCGCACTTGTGAGACCCGTGAGTAGCCTGGATGCAATAGAGACAAGGCCAACACCGCCGTGGTTGTCGCAGCACCTTTACGGAAGGTAGAGATGGCTGTTGACAAGCGCAAGTCATGAGGCACATCTTCAGCCTCCCATAAGGAGCGCAGAAGTGCGACCGGTTCAGACAGCAATCGTTCGCTGCCATCTGGTGGTCGCTAGAAAAGTAGCTTGGGACCTAGGCCTTTTTACATTTTTGTAATTCAGTTTGCAAATCCACTTCGGTCTCGGACAGAGTATCATCTGGAACATCACAACTAACCACGTAGTGTCCATTGTCCACAGCTGGGTGGGCTAGCCTAGGCCAGTTGCACTGTTCCTCGAAGTGCACAGTCCGTCTATCAAGTCACTGTGGCAGGGTGTAAATTCGTGCGCCATCTGTTTCACTTATACTATTACTACCACGTTTCTGACGGCCAGTTCAGTCACGAACCAGTGAACACAACACTCGGTAATTCCCCGATAAATTCTCCCTCATTTTGGCTTGCTCAAGGAATTAGGCCTCACCTTCTCTTAACGGTAGCAAACGGTTATATGATCAATTTGTGTTCATGGTTGAGTTGTATATGATGGCCTCAACGTGACGCACTGCCGCCGTTTGTGCTGAAGTGCGTTACTCGATGTATATAGTCCGTGAGATACGTATAATTGTGACAGTCGATCGTCGTTGTCAGTGCGTTCGCGCGCCGATATTGGAAACACCGCCCAGCTACTTCCTCTGTGGAATAAGATGACCGAGTTGTGTGTTCATATCACTAACAAGCATAACGATGTCCGCGTACTCGGTTTTTCTCACAAAGTCAAACAGGGCATCGTATACGTTCTTGACAGCATCCGAACTATTTTCTGGTGGAGCACATGCCGGTAGGACAAATAAACGACGTCATTTCTGTGTGTGTTGACAGACTTCGACTGGAGTGCCAAGTCTGATGACACGTAGACGAACATTCATTGGATCCATTCAAGCAGGTTCTGCACTGCCTTACAGCTCAGTGCAACTCCTCCCCTAAACATGAAAGCGAAATTCAGCTTTATCGTCAGCGGAGCCCCTGTAAAAGAACCGCGGGTCGATAACAGTATTTTGGGACGAATTCAAGTGAAGGGCAATGCCAGGATCGTAAAGGTGCGTTTTGGAGATACAACACATACCGCGTTCCAGCCTCGAAATGATACTCGGGAGAGCAGCTTGCTTACTTATTTTTCAAAGAGTGTGGACTCTGAAGGCGGTAATGCTTACCCGTTATCTTGGCTTGGAGGAAGGGTAATTAGCGACGGAGGAGGAAGAGAATGAGTGGACTTATCTGTTAGGACAACGATGAACATCTGATACTTCCTGATCGTTTATACTGCGGAAGATGTTCATGAGACAGACATTGGAAAGCCTGGGACTAGAAAAACCCTTCCCTACAACCTTCAGACGCAAGATCTGGTTCGCCGAAAATAGTGTTTGGGTACGCAAATCGCGTTGTGTAGCTAGTCTCACGAGAACAATCCAACAACGAACGTAGACAAGATGATCGCCAACTTGTGCCGTCTCTTGAGAGGCTTGTTTATCTTCGAGGGCGCAACGAATTAGAGGTTGATGTCTGATTAACTGCTGTTGATGTCTGATCGGCTGTTACGCTCAGTGGAAGTATTCGGCTTTTAAATACCACTGGGTGTTTTCCAATCGTATTGGGCAGTTCGCTGGTGATCACATTTAACCAGCGAACGATCGGGGTGCTCTTTTTTAATGGTATCTTTGCCTACCCCCTTCTTCCTTTTTTCTGAAAGCAACAGTGTTGCAGTTACAAAACTCGTTTTGATGTAGGCCCATGGAATCATGCCCCACTATCTTGGCACTCTTACGTGTTCGGTATTGTGACATCCAACTTTATGAGTGGTTGTATCTGCTTTTCTTCTGACTGCTCCCTGTTGGCCTGTCTGACATAATTGTATTCGGAAGGACCGTAGTCCTAATCAGCATTACCCTGCACCTCACCGCATTCAAGATAGAAGAATGGGTCAGGAGTAGCAGTTGTGGTCATGAGACAACCTAGTATGTCAGTTGAGAGTATTTGATCGATTTGTCCCGGTGATTGATGGACGTTTTTGTATACGCTGAGCGGCACTTAAACTGGTGCGTAATATTCAACCATAGCTTAGTTACAGTGGTGTGCCCCTAAAAAATCAATACAGATTGGTGGTTATGGTTACGGGTTTCTGATTGAGAGCCTCTATTTTCCACATTTTATCTTCATTTCTTGGGAAGTACGCTGACTTGTCACTTATGTCAATAATAACGGTAACACTGAAGAGTGCAGTTGTTCTTTTCATGCTGTACAAAGGCGTAATTTGCTCATGATGTTTGTTGAAGCAAGAGACGAAGTAACCCTGCTTCCATGCCATTGCCCATCGGATTGTAAGTGACAGACTCGTAGTGACCAGTTTAACCTTGGATGTGATTTCCGAATGAACGTAAGTAACTGCCTTTTGTACTCGTTCTTAGGTTATTTGAGTGTGAATAGGAGTCCAAACTTCGTTAGACGCTCTAAATCTGCTGTGATGCACAAACAAACACTGATATACTCATTCACTGGGTGACTGATGCGTTCGTTATTTGACGACATCGCTTTTTAGTCTCGTGGAGTTTTTCAGAGTTAAACGGTTACTGGCTTGCACATGCAACACAAGTGGCATCCTGTCAGTGAAAAAAAACTAGACGACCCGGAAAATAGGATTTTTTTCAAATCTTTTCTATTTATTCTCGTTTCCGTTGGCTCTTTATTTTCGCTTGTTCTATCATGTTGAATAGTACTCAGTTTCTATTTCTATTTGTATCATGTTCAGTTGTCGACCAACAAGGATCACTTGAATCTATTTTCTCCCATTGGTTTATCACCTTTCGAGAGACCAGTCCTCAATTCCTAACAGCGAACGTCTTCAGTTTCGTAGTTATCAGCCAAAAAATCCTGTTTACAGTCGATGTGTGCAGTGACCGCTTACATTGGTTTCGATATTCGTGGTAATGACATATGCTGCTTGCGGGATGATGTAAGCACTGAACCTTTTGGCGGTTGAATAAACGGGGAGTTTGTTTCACCTATATGTTGTCTAAAATCGAACAGCAAACCGTTATTGCAATTAGACCGGTACATCATCTTAAAGAGATCGTACCGTTGGTGTGAATGAGCATTCCGCTAGTGCAACTAGACAAACTGTCGGGTCAACTTAGTCTTTATCGTGTATTTTATGTCAGGATGTGTTATGCATATAAAAACCCAATCGCCCTTCCAAACTATCGTGGCATTCGGCTGGTGTTTCTTCAGTAAGAGCCAATGAAAATGAAGATCGTCATCCTGTTAAGATGTTACCCACAAGTGCTAACTGGTTGCATACGGTATGGGGATCAAATGCTGTTTGGAAGGCTTGGGCTGAAACAGTGAATGCGAGTTAATTAGAAAATTACCAAGATCGTTTTTCCCAAAATGTAGGAGTCGGCAAGACTCAACTTGCGAACGTTCCAAGAACAATCACAGACATCGATGGACAATAGATGACTGGAGCGCGGAGCTGTTGCCAATTATTAAATCAACGACAGTGTATGTATGTATGTGTGTGTGTGTTTGGAGTTGTCAACGAGAAACGATTCACGTAACTTTTACAAATATCTCCTAAATGTTGATTGGTTTTCGGCCACCAACTTACTTTCAGTTGTACAAGTCAGTAATATCGGAAAGGCGACTTATAGAAGACAATGAAGAAATCACGGACTTTTTCAAGAATGTTTCTGTCTTCTGATTTGTGGATTAAGGTTGGCTAAATATTGGCAAATTATGAAACCTTCACACGACAAGCGTCTACTCTCGAACAATGACCATTTTGGCCTTCCCCTTGAATGGATCCTGTTCTGAGAGATCACTCTATGTTGTTATATTTATCAGTAACTGGTACATCTGTCTAGCAGTGTAGCCATTAATGAAAAAGGGGTCCCAGCGCGGATACCGGAGATGCGTAATGGAACATAACGAAGATTCTGCTGTTAAACTCAACTAACTTCACAGCGTTTACACTATGCACACAGTCGGTCTAATCACAAGCGAGACAGTCCATCTCCCTGGCAAATGTTTTATTGGTGTACACTGGAGTTTTTCGATTTTTACTTATCTTGCATTCTCGCCGCTCACTTTCGAGGTTGCTTTCATTATGTTTCTTTCCGCGTTTCAGCCTGCTGGATCTAGTCGATCGTCTCGTTTCTCCTCCGACGATACCGGCACTCTCTATCCGATCAGTGATCCGGGCACAAGTTCGAACCGGTCCCGCTACAATCATGGGTCTGGCCTCAATTCCGGCGGGTTGATTGCTTCCCATCCCAGTACGCTTCCGGTTCGTTTGTCTTGGCGGAGCCGGAGTCAGCCGCCATTCGGCGATGTCGATCGTTCTGCTATGCTGGAGCAGTCCAGTCCGTCGTTCTTGAGCACCGAATCTACTCAGCAGATGGCAAGTGCTGGCACTGAGCATGCAGTAAACGTGGGCCCTAGTTCGGCCACTCGGACATCCTCTTATACTACCATCGGAAGCTCTTGCGGAACAAGTGGACGCCTACGGAGCTCCACCAATAGGGAACGGATACAAACACGGCCACGAACATCGGCGACACGTCGCACGCTTCGTACTATCCGTCCTAGCCAGTATACTGATACGGCACTGAGCAGTAGCAGTAGTAACAACAGTTTGGTTGGTCGCTACCGCACGATTAGCGGAGTGACGACGCAAGACACCATCAATGAGCTGGTCAGTCAAGACACTCATTTGTCGCATCTCTTGCGGTTCGCCTCTCTTCGGCTAGATACATCATTGGCCGGTGAGTCAACTACCGCTCATTCAGTTCCCCTTGCGATGGCAGAAGGCTCCAGCGATTTAGATGAATTTCCTGCTCTGCCCCTTCGCACTTCCGTAGAACAAACCAACTCATCCACTTGCCAGACAGTGCATCCTGTCACATGTGCTTCTCGTTCGTTTAATCGAGAACGGCCAGTCTCCGACGGGGTCGTGACAGGTCTGTTAATTGATAACTGTGCGGATTCGGCTGTTCGCGTTGATTGTATCTCCTCTACGTCCACTACGGAATGCGCTGATACCGTTGCGGTTACGGTCGCGAATACCAATGCCTCTCAAGACTCTTCTTCTCACTCTGATCCAATTGATACCGGGCAGCCGGCAATTCAGTCTGCGGTCCTTGGGCTTGCAACAAGCTCTGAGAGTGCAACCACTGTGAGGTCGGTTGCTGACAACAGTTCTTCATTTGCCGTCCGTTTCCCTATGCGAAATGCACGCCGTCATGTTAGGAACTCGAGTTCTGCTGTCTCGGATGCCACCGTGAGTGTCCATCCTTCATGCCCGTGTTACTTTCCATCTTGTTCATTTTCCTTCGCTTAAAGTGGAAATATTGGCTGTGTCGTCCATATATATATATATATATATATATATATATATATATATATATATATATATATAGGATCTGTGAATACATGTTCAGCAATAACTGTTGCCATGCAATATCGGCTGAACTCGCGTGCTAGATATCTTTGAGTGAACATCATGTGAGCGTCATCTCCGATGGATTAGGTTTGATTGAGTTTCATCAGGTTTTATTTTTTACAACAAACTTCTAGTATTCATTTCTCCTTTTTTCCTGCTATTCCCGGAAACTTCACGACAGCATCAGGAGCCGGAGGCGGATCACGACTTTTACACCACAGATCGCGTGCGCAGTCCGTACCGATGCAATGAGCACTGGTCTAAAATACTAAATGGGTTGAATGAACTGCGAAGGTGAGTCATTCGGTAAACTTTGTGCTCTTTTGTTCAATTTCGGTTTCCTTTGCATTGTCGTTACATCTTCCGATGCTGGAATCCATGTGTGTGTGTGTGTGTGTGTGTGTGTGTTGATTGCATTCTACCTGTATTGTTTACAGTCGATTGCACACCTAGTCTGTTCTACCCAGTCGCCCTATGTGCAACTGTCATCTTAATCTTTGATAGCTTGTTCGCTTGTTTGCCTGATGGCTTGCAACATGGGTCATGTGCGGTTAACCGAACGTTAATCTATACGCACGATATAGACTGTTCACTGTCTGTTTAAGACAGGGTAGTCTACGAATAATGCATGTGTTTGACTCACAGTCCGCAACTGCAAACGCAGCATCCAACTATTCGGATGACGTTTGTTCTAACCCAAACTTTTGCAAGATATAAACACCTGGATGTCGATTGTTTGAGTTTAGATCTGATTTTTATGTGTTCGCTCCAATTCTTTCTCATCTCTGTTGTTTTTGAATCAAGGCTTTCTCTTATGGCAATTGAGTATCAGGTTGCAGCTGCATAGCGATAACAACGTCGGGCTGCAGATCACATGGTTACGTGCTCGTGCCCCAGTTACCTCGTCTGCTCTCGTGTGGGTTTAGACAATTTGGCTGTATACAGTCCCCATAGGTGATACTCGTTTGGTGATAGCGAACACGTGGTATGTCTGTTCAAAAAAAAACATATCAGTTTCAACCAGTAGTTTACGGTTGCCAGTGATGGGGATATTTGTCCAGTGAACACGGCTCATCGGTGGACCTCGATCCGGAAATTTATTTCTTGCACCACTATTTAGTTTGTGAATATAGACATTACTTCTATCAGCGAAATTCTGCTGCAGCCCACCTATAGAGGTGGCAATGCAAATGATGATTTTTAGTTAGCTTGATATAGCTTGATAACGGTCGTCTAATTTTGAAAGCATTGATTTATTAAGTAAACTCGGTTCTCTTTTAAATGTGTTTTGTAGTTTCCAGTGGAGTCGTGCATCAGAATACGGTAGTTGCTGGGTTCTGGTTCATTTGTTTCAGTCAAGGACTGTTTATTTGTATTTTTGTTTGAGATTGGACCGATTGCATATGAACAGATTCTGCCATTACCAGCGATGCTACCCTAAACTGTGGAAAGTAGGATAAAATGGAATTCAGATTGAGATTTTTCGATGTACCCCTTTTAAAATCCACGGTCATATTTTCATATCGTGTAATAATTTCCTAAAATTTCTTATTCTTAATGTCGTTGACATCGACACCGGGGGAAACAGGTGGGCTAGTTCATCGCCACCGGACGCGTTCCCAGGCCGCGGATTGAGGAACGGCTTTTTACGTGAAGGATGGCAACAAAATAAGCGTGGTTCTTCCGGTGAATGAGCAGTCGCGAAGGATGAGCGGTACTACTACCAGAACTTAACGGACTCACTGTTAGCAACCGGGTCTCCTTTAAAATGCCACATGAGCTCTTTGATGGTACAACGATATAGCGTGTGTTACCTCACGAAAAAACGGTTTCAGACATCCCAACGTGAGCACATGAGCTTCCGGACAGCATGCCGTCCGTATAACATGCTATCCATATGGCGCACAGACACTTCCAATCTCCGCTTTTGCCATGGTCAAATCCCGAAGAAGGCGTTTGAATCACTTTGGTGACCACGGGCTCCAACGGTTAGGTAAGGTGTGTCAGGTGCTTTGAACGGCTGGACCCCATCTGACTTTGAAGTACATGCGGCAAACAGACCGCATGCAGTGTGTAAATGTGATGCTACCTCGTGTGGTGCTACTGTTCTTTCAGTTACCAACCACTGGGTTTCTATGTGATCGCTCGCGTTTCTTGACGCTCGTTAGAATATTCTATCCGTCAGCGAGTATAATTTGTCCCGCAAGGCTACTCGTAAGGAGTTTCGGAATCAACTACAGGAGGATCGCGAGGCGTGGTGGGCACAACGTACTGTCGAGACGGAACAAGCCGATTCTACGGGGAACTCTCGAAAACGTCTCCATCTCATCCGAACAACTAGTGGTAGGATGCCAGGTGTTAACGGGGTAATTTGCGAAGCCAGTGATGAGCCTGGAATGACACTGTAGACGCCGGACTGAGCACTTCCAACAGCAGTTCAACTGGTCACTCACGCCATTGACTATGCCTTTTGGGCTCCTGTCCTATGATCACTGGTCTGTTGACGGTTCTCCGGCTTCAAAAAGAGAAATCTTACTTGAAATCAAGTTCCTGAAACATTAGGCATCCGGCTCAGACAAACTTCTTCCTGCTTTTTTGTAGATGGGGGGCAAGTCTTAGTTAAGGAGCTGATAGCTCTGCTTCAGAAACTCTGGATCAGCGAAGTTGATTCTAAATGACTGGGGTTTGGCTAACATCATCTCCATTTTCAAAAGCGATCAGCCTAGTTTCAATTGCATTGAAGTTGCTCTCAACCGCCGTACTTCATAACGAAAAGCTGGAAGAACATATCCATGAAACGGTGGCTGTTTTGCTCCGGCCTTAGTTGCATCTGTCACATTTTCACACTTCGCCGGATGGTTGAACTCCGCCATTCATATGGAATGTCAACGGTTGCTGTTTTTGGGCATCTAAAGAGCCTTTGATTTGGCTTGACAGAGCTGCATTCTGGAACTGTCTATCGCGGAACGGTGTGCCTGAGAAGTTTGCAAGCGTCTTGAAAGCAATTGACTGTTAGACCTCGGGTCGGGTTAGGACTTATGACAGCGTATCGCCTACCTTTAGCTTCTCACATGGGGTGCGACAGGGTTGTCCAGTCTCTCTTTCCTGTTCTTTGCTGTAGACGAGATCTTTAAATGGGCTCTGGAAGACTGCGAATATGAATGATGTGCGACTGCTTCCACACACTCGACCTTGAGACAGAGAATATGCAGACGACATTTCCTTATTCTGCGAGGGCTCATGTGGAACCCATAACATTTTGAACAGATTAAAAGCCTCACTTCGTCAGTTTGGTATGGCATTTGTACTGATCAAGTACAGTGTGCTGTTACAAGATTGGCAGGACTCTGCACCTGCTCTCACCTTTGATGATGAACCGTTGGAGACAGTCGAAAAGTTTATGTATCTTTGGAACTGCATCAGTGGTGATATGATGTCCGCTGAGATCAAAAATCATATAACTAAGGCTCGAATGGCTTTCACCAATCTTCTGCATTTGTGGCGTCCGCGTGATATCAGTCTTTCTGTTAAAGACCGAGTGTACCAGGCCACTTTGAGGACAGCTCTATTTTACGGTCCCACAACCTAGTCCATTCGAGCGGAGGATGGTAATAGAGTATCCGTTGTCGACCATCAATGTCTCCGAAGCATTAGCGGCGTGTGGTGGGAACACCGTGTCAGCAGTGACGAAGTTCGCTGACGTGTCTTCGGAACGGATAAACTCTGTCGACCCCTAGGTGTTTCAGTCAGAGGCCAGGTAGGCCAACAGGCCTTGAACAGAGAAAGTAAACACCAACTACGCTTTCAAATTTACAGGAAGCCGCATACTTGATAAAGAAAAAATACAACCATTTACATAGCGATTCGCAACATAAGCGCCACAGACTTTTACTCTTCGCCATATCAGACAGCGTACTCAACCAAAGGGGTTCTTCGTCTTTCGGATCCCAGCTAGGAAGCCTGGAGCGCCCAAATGAAGCAAGCTTCAGCATGAGCGCCCTCATTCCCCAACCCCAAGTCATACGCCGGCCATCGAGCTGCCTCATCGACCCTAGTCCATTACCCGCAAACAAGACACGGTGTGACAGGCGGTGAGTTGACATTAGTAAGTTGCGGCCAAGCCAACGAAGTCTGTCAGACAAGATCGACATACCTAGGGGTCGACAGAGTTTATCCGTTCCGAAGACACGTCAGTGAACTTCGGTCACTGTTGACGCGGTGTTCCCACCAGACGCCGCAAATTCTTCGGAGACATTGGTGGTCGACAACGGATACTCTATTACCAT
>LOND01005531.1:0-10012 GCA_014220965.1 Paragonimus kellicotti
TCAGATTTCAGAAATGTAAGAGATAACCTATTAGAAACAACTATCCCCTTTTCATAGGACAAAATTCGTCACCTCGACTTCATAGCTTAACTTTCCAGAGAGGACGAGCCCAAAACCAGTCGCCATATGTTTCATGAAAAGTGTTTAGATAAACTATCCCAAGTCGCTCAACTTTGAACAAAAGGTCCACGACAGACATTGTTCTTGTTCGAATTTGTCGGATCGAGGTTGTCTGAACTGAATTTCCATCAGCCGCAGCTGCATCTTGTATTCATTTAGCTATGACTTTTATAAGCCCCAACTATGACCAATGTAAGTAGCAGGGATGTAACTGAATTGAGTGAATAAGCAATCTCTAGAAAAAGGCGGTGAGTTTGTTTTCGGTCTAAACTCTATTCCCGAAGCTAAAGCGAAAAGTAAACTTCACTGTCACGATAAAATGAAATGTAACAAGGAACGTGAAATCTGAAGTTGCCTACATGCCAAGAAAGTGCTAGATTTACATGAAAACTATTATACCCAGGTGAGATTAATCTCATAGCAACTGATTGAAAAGCAGCATCCGAAAGTATATCATCCCAATTTGCTGTAGGGTTATAGGTTAAAAGTAGAACAAAAGTAAGTTTTGTCTGTATTTGTGAATAATCCTTGTTGCACTGACTAATTAGCAAGCACGAAATAAAGTCATGCTCAACTTGGTAAACATTTTCCTTTTAACAGTGTCACCTCTGTCGCAACAGAAACCAGTTTGCGAAAGCCAGGGTATGTTGACGACTATTAAGGTATATGTTGCGAAGGTGTAACCATGCCTACTGTCTGATCTGTTCATTCCTACTATGCGACCATGGCGAAAGTTTTAACAGGTAATCAAAACTCAAACATTGAATTTAAACGTTATGAAACAAAACAGAGTGCCTAATTTATGGTTTTGTTCAAACCGGCTGAGCTGGGGTTTTTGTTGACAAAACAACACACTATAAGAACAGTATACATTTACTGTCTGATTTAAACAGTACAGAAGAATTATCAGCTACTCATTCACATTCACATCAAACAGAATTGTATACTTTTGCCCAAAGTCGACCAGCCCTTTTCTGGTAAATGACTACAGACCAGAAACAACAACTACGTTGCGTAATTAAAAAGATCTAGACATACTCAACGAGTGGAGATTAGAAATTGTCTCAAGGTTTCCTTGCTATTAAGAATTGTTGTCAAAGTACTGTGTTTTTATTTGTGTTTTATTCCAACTGCACCGCCACACAATATGTAACTATGTATTACTTCGGTTTTTATTCCGACGAAAATATCCTTTTCAAGCTTCCAGCTGATAAACCTTATATACAAGTAAGATAAGTTAAACGGCTATGTAAGCTGATACCTTGGGTGAAAATAACTGTAACGAACCGTAACCAACATGCATCGGTTACTGTTGTTATCAGAATGTGTATGCTACTTCGGTTTTTATTCCGACGAAAATATCCTTTTCAAGCTTCCAGCTGATAAACCTTATATACAAGTAAGATAAGTTAAACGGCTATGTAAGCTGATACCTTGGGTGAAAATAACTGTAACGAACCGTAACCAACATGCATCGGTTACTGTTGTTATCAGAATGTGTATGCTACTTTTCAAAATGTTTAGCTTGTTTCTAATAATGGCTTATTTTAGAAAAGTACCTATAGCTTTTTGTTCAGCATCTTGTGCATTATTTTCTCACAAACGATCAGCTGATGTCTACTATAATTTCAGCTGGTACTTTGATTCACACGTCTTAGAGGCTTGATCTGCTTCGGATGATCGAACTAAACAGTAGAATGGCAAGTGTGTATGTTTATATTTCACACAGACTCACCGACAAGATGTGTTCAGTGTATGCGCTTTGATTAATTGGCAATTGCCGTAAAACAAGCCTGATACCTGTGGAACTAGTTTATAGATAACGTTCAACGCACATGATTTGAAAATTCTAAAAAAGACTGTAGTCTGATAAAATACCTTAGAGACGATTAAAATGCGATGGGAAAACTCGTGACCTCATGACCAATCGAAAGAAGTTTACAGTCGAATACAACTGTTTCCAGCTCGGTTTCAAACGTCTACATTCTACTGTAACTGACTCAGTTAATTAGGGACAACAGTGTGCCAGCAAGTCTTCATTTCATTTCAAATTAGAATTCATCTGTTAATTAATGTCCGTCTGAGATAGAGCACTCGAATTATCGTGTGGTTAAACTTACTGCTATAGGTTTCAGTGCATGTGGAATGAACCATAGAATATTTCTTTTTGTAATAGCAGCCACTGAAATTAGAGGGGTGTTGTGCAGCTATCTTCAAACCTTGGTTGATATTGTGTATAGAAGGTTGTACAAAAAGCAATCCCTCTGAAACTAGAGGATTTTCGCCTGGGTTATAATGAAGAAAGGGCAATATAATTTTGTTAACAATACTTTGTACGGCACACATTCCTTCTTGTAGGGCCTTCTGTTACCCCCAATAAACGAGTGTCTCTTTGTCGGCAGATTTTGTCAGTTTGATTCCATTAACTTTCTTGGGCAATTTACAGAAAAAATCATCCATAAATTTCGATATTTTCTTGGAACAACTTCTGCGCTTTAACTATTTCTCAGGCATGAGATAATGATGACATGGCCATTTTGAAGAATCCGCAAGGTATTTGCATAACAATCAACCAGATTTATTCACTAGAATAGGCAGCACAATGTAATTAACTGAGCATATGAATTCCATTTGACGTTGATGGATGAGTGTCATGAAAGATTCCAAGCCCTCATCAGAATTCTTTGGTGGCCCAATCAGAGTTATCATCCGTTCAGTCCACGTGTTCTGTTATACCAAACAGTTTGGAATCACTAATGTTGACATGTGCCTATGATACAATGTCTTGAGGTTCCAAAGCATGTGAAATTAAATAGGATCGATTAAGCTGTATCTCATTGTATCCCACAGTAACTTGTCCAAGAAGAACAGGTGTGAGAATGTATGCATTGTTCATTATCTTCATGATCAGTTATTATCACGACCATGATAAACACAACATTTACGTTCGCAAAAGTGACCTAGTTTCTTAACTGATAGGTAAGTATGACCACTTCATTGATTTATTGTGATGTTTAGAACACATATCCAATAATAAATCTGTTACAAGTGAATCCGAGAGCTTTACTCTTTAATGCGTTTTCAACAGTATTCGACTCCATATTCCGCCTTCTGATTAAACTGAATAACCAAAATAACTTGCGCAGTATTCTTCAGTCTGTTTAAGGGCGAATTATTAGGAATATATTGAAGTTTAAAAAAATTCCAGTATATAAAGGCTACCAGAAGTAGGTTAACTCACACAAACAATCTGTCATAAATATGCCCATATTCCAGCAAACCTCCCGTCATTATTCCGCATCTGCACTGTGATAAACCTGATGTTACTGTCATCCAGACTGCTAATGACAGTTGTCTACGAGACCACAGGCGAATGAAGTTAATGAGTGACCGAATAAAAAAAATAAGACTTTACGAAGAGGAGGAAGTATAAACAAGCTAATGAAGACAGGTCCGCGGCGACAAAAAGCAGTACTTGAGAGCTCTTCCAACCAGTGATATGGAGTCATGCGGTTCAATAGCAACAGCCTGCACACCCCAACTTTTCCCGGAGGCTGGCCAGAACAATCGCGGTGTCATCGTTCAATTACCAAACGGTTTCTCAAAACTGCCAACGTTAACACTGAGACATGCGGTATACGGTATGAACGTGACAGAGCCAGCAAACCTTGCGGCATACGCACAGGTTGGCGGTCGCGTTGCGCACTCAGGCCGTTTAGTTGACACTGGTTAACCCGCTGCGAACTCAGTGGTCGAATACCAAAAGCAAGCATGTTATTTTCCTGTCTCTTATACACATCTCTGCTTCGTAAAGCGACTGAATAAACATATTCAACTCAACCCTTCCCTGTAGTTAGCAACCTGACATTTATGAATCGCCACAAATGGCAGTTCTTTGAATGCGCCACATAATTTGACTACATTGCTAGACACCTTGTTAGCAATGACAAGCTTCTGAGATGATACTACCCAGGAAGCCAAAGTGAGCAGCAGTCTCGAACAGCTTACCTGAGATAGCAGGCAGGGAGCCACAACCAACTCTATCTCGCAACGACTTTCTACATTTCGACAGTTAGAAGTGCGTAGCACAAAGAGAATTCATGTGGTTCAACGTGATCTGCAGGTTCTCTGCGGAATAGGGAAGTTGAACAGCGCAGTTTGCGTGGTAATTACCAATCAGCTAACTATCCAGTGGTAGACCAACTCCAAGCGTCCTTTTTTGAGTATCGCAGTTAGAAAGGAAGGGAAGAATAGGACATCCATATATGACGTCACTAGAAGTGAAAAACGTTCACGATAACTTGTCTTTAAGTACGTATTGCTCATTCGGCTTTGGATAGCAATAATTGATATCTCAATATACAACAAGCTACCGTTAGGAGAGAGCGCTCAGTAACAAAAGCGTAGACATAATGGATATGTAAACTGGTCCAGAAATACCAGCCCAATATACAGTGGACTTCTGCGTTTATTGTTACGCACAGCTTTCAAGCGAAGTTTGCTTATACCAAAGGTTGGTCATCCGCGCAATTGTGTAAGAGGTTAACTACAGCGTAACGTTTGAAAAGGAAGCATTCTTCACGGCTGAACGGCAAGTGGAAGGCTGTGGCTCACGAACCGAAGTTCCTGCTAGAATTTCCGACGACATTTATGTGGATGTTTATATGCATCGGCAAACTGAGTGGTGTAACAAGCCAACTGCTAAATAAATTGTAAATGGACATGGATAGGCAGGGTATTTATGGCGCTAGTAGATGTCTACACTTCCGTCACTTGCACGACAGCGACCGCGAATACCGGAATCCTCACTCGCTCCCACTGCTGACAATATTACCTGGCACATAACTCCCCGCGGCGAGGCCACTGATCCTTCTCATCGGGGCTGCGCTATATCGAGTTTCTGCCCGCTCAAAATACCGCTCGAGCATAGACTGTCCCTGATGTAAGCTACCGTATAATGAAGATTGTGCCGGAATAATCTTAAGACGACGTGCAATCGATTTCACTTTAATGCAAATGAGGTAGCAACGGAACTTGCTCCGACACAGTCACTGTTATCTTTGAATCAGCTGATGAAACACGGTTCGGGGCTTTATAAGTTCAAATTAAGATTGGAAACAATGATGCAGAGTTACCTCTACGATTCAACGGAAGCTTCTTTCACCACTGAAAAGCACTTATTAACTACGAGTCACAACGAAAGCGTTGCATAATCTTACAAGCTCTTACTGAGTGCTCACAATTCACAACTGAAGTGCGCGAAAGTCTTGTTGGCCAGCCTTCAGCATCCGGCACTACGTGCATATAACCAACTGACTAGTGATTTTTTTTCCTATGGTCTTAGTTCTGTGTGTATCCCGAGTTCAGATCGATGTCTACTTTCTGCCAATTTCTTAAGAGTTCTTTTTTACTCTTAATGGTGGTCAAGTGTTTACGAATGAAGAGAGTGTGAAAAATAAAGTCATATGACAGCAGATGCTTTCCGAATATTCCAGTCAAAATACATTGAGTCAAATTTTTCAGTGAATGAATATGTGACAGTTATCCCTCGAGAGTTGCGATACCGTGTTATCAACTATACTCAACAAAATCGATATGTTCAAATTCCCCCTCTTCAAAAAACCACTATATTACGTTAAATTTCTGCGTCACAGAAGGTCCAAAAGTTACTTACAGGATATGTATATATTTTATGGATTAGATACTTAATATCATCTAATGTTGTCTATCTAGAAACATTTAATGTAGTCAAAATAACATTAGTTCTGATTTTATATATTAGATATTACAGTAAAGACAAGTTCTGACCGTCCCCCTTTTTAACTTGATAGATTAATTCTGTGTGACCTTGTTTGCTGAACTTGTTTAGAAATGTCAATACACCTCCGTTTTGGGTTGAATGTCACAATTACTCAACCGCGTAGTTATGCTCTACTCACCAGATATGCAAGTGTGGAGTATCAGACAGGCCGAAACTAATGATATATTTCAACTTCTGGATGATAGCAGACAAACGACGAAAGTGAGTATATTTTTTATTTGAATTAGTTAAACATGTTAATTACTTTTCACATTCAATGTGTAGTGATTACCGAATAGATGTGACTCTTTGTTTGAATGTAATTTTACTTCTCGAGTGACTTGGGAAGCTGTAATCGTTTTCTCAGTGATATGAGCTCTCTGACTGCTTGGTTTCATTATAAGTGTAGTTTATCGATAATGATGTGCTTTGTCTGGGTCGAGAGTATCATTCCAAGTGTTGACTAACTTTTGGTACTGATTTGTACTAAAGTTTTCGAATTTATTTCATGAGTAAACGTCTAGTCACATTTGATTCTGATCGTGCTCACTTTGGTCGATCATCTCAACAGCTGTGTTATTGCCCCGTGTTCAAGTACAGCCAACAATAACCGGGACACTTTGGTCACGTGGCCTTTACTAACAGTGAATAACCTTTCCACTGCTGACTGTTTTAAATCGGAACATCATTTCCAACTGATCGCACTTTTTGAATTAGAATGAGCATGCGCCCTGAACAATGCTTTTACATACGAGGTTATTTTTATATTAATTTAAACTCTGGTTAGCCTATAAATAATATCGCTAACCAGCGGCTAGATCGAGTTCTTGATCATTTTGGCCAGCATTGCCTACCCCGTGAGCTCATATAAAACCACAGACCATATATAAACCAGCCACGATTTTGAGTTGTAGGCTGGTTGACTGAGGTACGTATGTCTGTTAAAAATCGTCCTCAAGGAACAGCAACTTCCACATGCTTATCTGCTCAAAAAGACCATATCTTCAGCACGTTAATGAAAGCAGTCAATTATAGTTGTTGGCAGGTTATTTGCCACAAAACTGAGGTCAGGTCTACGATTACTAGAATGATGTTTGCTCATCAAAAGACGCTCACAAAACTAATGTGAAGTATCTAAATAGATCTGCTACAACAAGACAAATTATAATGATCACAGCATGAATAAATGGCTAACGACTAGAAGCAATCCGGAAAGACTAAAGTGTGACAATAAAATATGTATAATGCACATTTGGGGCCAGTTTGTAACTGTCTGTCAGATAATTTGAAAGATCAGTTCGAGAAGAAAACCAGTACGCGGTTGACAGCTGAAAAAAATTCACGTAATGTATTATTTATTTTCTTCAATGTACAACTAGTGTGAATTTTCGAAAGATAGATGTATCATATGATTCAGAGACTTCTCCAGTTCAGTTTGATTGTTTCTGTGACTTTCAACCCGCATTCATTAATTGTTTCTTGGGGAAACCGTGTTTTTTTCTTAACTAGTGGTTATTAAGTAGAAAATGATTCCGCCACAAATTTTAAACTCACTCTGTAAATTGCTGCATCTAATCAAAAGTTGCTGCAACGTTAAAATATGTTTTTACTAATGCACAGAACTGTATATGTCTTTCAAGTGAACGTTCATGTTGGAAAGTATTCTTGCCTTCTACTAGAACGCATAACTGTACTTCGCTCGGCCTAAGTGCCCTGGTCAGTTTAGCAGAACTGTAAAGCAAACGAGAATGTATATGTGTGTTGATTACTTGAGAAATTACTAAATAGCCACAGTTGGCTCAAAAAGATGTGCAACAGCTATTGTCCGTAGTTTCTACAGATATATGTGGGAATGGTCGAAGTTGAAATGAAAAATCTAGTAACTCATGCAACAAATACTCACCATGCCAAAAGCAACAGAAGCATTCGTGCAGTAAGTTGTGCACGTGGTTGAAAGTTGAATAAAACCCATGATTTACATCATCATCCAAATATTGAGTACCTACAAGTGTGCATTCTTTTCGGGATATAAAGCCACTGTTTCCAACTCAAGCGAATTTGAAAAAAAGGGAATTTGATTTTCGATGCAGTAAAAAAATATTCTAAATATATTACTAACAAAAATTCCTCAAACAAACTGCATTTCAGTGTAGTCAGTTTGATCATCCACTCTAAAAAGAACGCAAATTGTACAGCCTTTAGCTATAGGCCTGACCTCCCAATTTTGTTCTCAAAAACCTGCACTGAAGGAACCTAGGATAAAGTTGAATCTGTAATTCATGTACGAAAGCTTGGTAAACAAAAACTAAACCACTCAATACCTTTCACATTACACTGTTTTGATTCCGAATTCGCGTTGAATTAGTCTACGTACATTTAACAATTTAGTCAATAAGTCCTAAGAATAATATTGGATTTCACCTCACCTACGCGAGTTTAAAATTCGAATAAACTTGTACATTAACAACGTTGTTGTTCAAACCACCATAATTTTCCATTTTTGTCTATGTCATACATTTCTATTGAAATTTCGTTTAATTACATTACAACTTTGAACCCAATAAATTTTTTATCTTTTACCACACTATTTTCTCATTAAATATGAAATTCTACAGGGAATTAGGATAAAATACTTAAACCTTAAAAAAAGGCAAACATAAAACTCTGGTGCAAAGTTGGAGAAAATGACTGTGTTTATAAAAATATAACTTTGTGAATGGAAAGATTAAACTACTACCTTTCAACACAGTGTAAGACGAGTCATGAAAGTTCCATCGCAAGATCACAACTAGCTGCATATTAATAGAGAAACTTTCGTTAACATTTACAAGGTATACATTAGGGCAAGTTGTTTAAATCTTACTAGAGGCTTTTTCAACAAACAGTTGTATATTTTTGTTAAACTGCGGAAAACAAAGTAAATAAAACGAAATCAGCAGTAGTCAAAATGAAGAGAGACAAAAAGGCTTTAAGAAGACAAACCCATTAGTTTAGCCGGTAGTGATTAAGTATGAAACTGCTCGTCGAGGTTACCATTTACTGGCATTGATTTATACGGCCCAAATTTATTCGTCACATTTCTTTCAAGGGAAAATATTAAATAGCCGTAGGCCCATCAATTATATAGTCACGTAATTGTCCACATTCGGCAAACTACCAAGTTTATCACCGATAAACCAACAAACACTTGTTAAATATTTGTTTAAAAATGTGAAAGGGACTCGTAGTTATTTTCCCAAACAATATTTTCTGTTGTTTTGCGGATGACACAGTCTTTTAAATTATTAGAGTGATTCACTGCCTGATGTTGCTCCGCAGACTAGCCAAACTTTGATAACACTAAAACACAGTTTTGGAAACTATCGCCTAACGGGCCAGATACGATAGCATTGAATATTTTGTTCCCAAAACATCAAGGGCGCAAAGCGAGGTGCTGGCACAGTATAACGCGTCGCTTATGTTATATATTGAAATATTAGGTTTGACGCAGGATACATTACTCATCTGATGAGCTACATGGAATAAGTGTGGCGCAATTACGAAAAGTGAAGGCACATGGAAACACTGGTAGAAGTATCGGGTATCCCCATGTGTTGCAACATATCCAAGTTTCACAAAGTTTGCAATCACCTCTAGAAGCAATAGGAATGATATATATTTTACTCTCTTTCTGCAAAGTATTGGTTGTTAATACCGGGGTTACAGAAATTTGGTCTAGTTGAACAACAAGTGCACAAACTCAGTGACACTGATGGTATTACGAAGCATGAGAAGCTGAGTGCAAGAGGACTCTAAGCAACTTAACATACATGGTCAAGCACTGAAAAATCAATTGTTTACAATTTGGTACTTGCCACCAAAGTCCATAATGCATGCACAGCCAATCTACTTCTTGTTTCTTGATTAAACTAATGGTTTCTAGCGATTTATGGAAGATTTGAATTTAATCGTGTTCAGGGGGTTTGTTGACGTAAGAAAAACAGTTCGCCCGATTGATTGGTTGACTGACTTTGAATCAATAGCCACTCATGTCACTTATGTTTATAATGGAGCTAATCACCAATTATAATGGATCACGAAAAAATAGTTTTC
>LOND01005533.1:7544-19862 GCA_014220965.1 Paragonimus kellicotti
CAGAGACAGACCGTTATCAGCACGGAGGTTGCAACAAACGTTCACTGCTCTCTGTTCGACGAGTACCGTAAGAGTACGGATCACCTGAGTGACGTTCGTCAGCGCTTAGCCTATCTACTTGAGCGTTCAAGTATCTAGCGAGTACTACAATGTCCGTGCGCCGAGCGGTGTGTAGAGAGTTAGTGAGCTGTCGTTAAAAATAGTCCTTGACTATGTCTCGACTACGGTCTGTGAGGACATACGCCGAAAGCAGTCAGCGTTTGTGATGGTCGCCTCTCGATGCCCTAATCGTACCTTCGAATCTGATAGCGCAAAATCGGCTGCTGACGGGAATCCGATCAAACAGCGCCTCTTTGCGTTTGAACCTAGAGCAGTTCCAACACCGGCTCAGCCAGTAGCTTGAGTCGCATAGTCTCCAGACAGACGCACATCGTACGCGCATGATGAATTGGCTGACGAAGATTGGGGATGCAGCACTGGGCTAGAATCCCGAAGCCATGTTTCAACAAGGCAACACATATCGCTGGCGCGGGTCCCCAAAATACGTGCAAGAGCTGCCTGCTGACCTATTTTCATAAGTTTCCGAACATTAAAGCTTAAATAGTGTTCGGGGGACGAGTAGGAGCTTGTGTGTTCCAGATAAGGGAATCTTTGTGTTTGGCATACTATCATCCTAGTTACGACTTCCGCCTCGGGTGGCAAATGAGGTAAGTCTATGATGTACGATTGGAGAGGTCGCCAATCAGTGTTATTTGACAAAAAGAAGGAACGAGACACTTAGGTTTGGTACAGAGGAATTTAGCGTGGGAGCAAAGCCAGCTGCTGACACCTCGGTCAAAGAGTTGTGATACGAAGATAAGACAAAATTCATAAGTAATATAAGTATACGTTCACCATTGTGAAGACGGAATACTTCTTGGCTGCATAGGCTAAGGAAGGAGATTGGCTTGAAGGATCTCACTAGGAGCCTTTGGTACAAAATGAACCCAAACCACAAGACAGCGTGACGAAGCACTGAGTTCGCAGTCCATTGTGGGTTGGTGAACAGTAGTCGTTCGATTCATACGTCCTTTGGATGGATTCCATCCATCCGAAATGTCCAATAAACTCTGCAGGAAGTGGCGAAAAAAGCAACACAGCAGTTCAAGGATTACCCAACGATGGCGGATCTGATGTTCATGGTTGGCGGAGACTAAAGATGTTTGTACGCCATACGGACAGTATGTCAGACGGATGGCATGTTGTCCGGGAACCCATATACTCTCGTTGAGGCACCGGATATCCTTTTGTGGTGGGGTAACATACGTCGTGTCGTAGTACCGTGAAAGAGCTTATGTAACATTTTATAAAGGACTCGGCTGTCAACCGTTCATTGTCCACGACGGTTTATTCGCCAGAAGAACCACGCCTATTTCGAAGTTAGCCCCGGTGTGGAGAGCCATTCCGAAATCCGCAGCCTGAAGACGCACCCGGAGACGTTGAGCTAGTCCACTCGTTTATTTGGGTGCCGTGGCGTCAGCTACGATAATATTGTCCAAGAAAGTTAAATCGCATACCAAACTAACTAGCATCGTGCACATGAGTTGCTGAAAGATCGCCAAGTGATACACCATACGCAGTGGCGGGCGGTTGCGCTGATACAACTCACGATGTGTATCGAAAGCTAAAATCTGCCTACTGCGTGGGTTAACATCTACTGGCAGATAGCCCATTGAAAAATCAATCTTAGAATGGACCTTGTCACTGTTTACCTTCATGGAAAGGTCCTCGGGAGCGGGCAGAGCATAACAGTGGATTTTCCGCGTTTTGTTTAGACCAGCTGAGAAGTTACCGTATTATGGCAACGAACCATCTGACTTTTTGGTTACTATTAAGCGTATGGCTCAAATCGAGGGGATAAATCCCCTCCGCCCAAGCCAACAGGTGAATACGCGACCGGACTTTTTGGATACAACACAGGTTTGGCATCTGCTAAAGGTAAATCGTAGCCTCTGCAAGTGCACACGGACTAAGACTATCCCCAAAGCGGTTTTGATATTGTCTTAGTAATTTCGAAACCATTTTTGCTTTCACGTCTCTGTCCATCACTGATCTTACTTTCTGGTAACTAGACGGACTTCACTACAGACCGGACTCAGTGGCACGTCAGTGTATCCGGTCTATGCCCAATTAATTCAATTGCAAATACTTTACGGTGTAGTAAATACTGGTGGCATATAAACTTAATGTGGGCAATTTGGCGGAGACAACGATGGTCAAATACAGCAAGCTTGTTGATATCTTCCTTGCGAACAGGCCACGTCTCCGAACCATAGAGCAAAACAGAACGCACACAAGCATTATATACTCTTCCTTTCAGCGACAATCGAACGTCTTTCCGACGCTCACGGTCTTTGCGCAAGCTTTTAGTCAGCTTGCGTTTAAGTTCTCGACGGTCGTCATCATATTCAGAACCAGGTGGGATCGAGCGACGCTTGTTCATAAGGTTTATCGACGCGACGGAAATCCAGTTCTGTCGCAACTGAACAGCTCCTTCGGAACATACCTCTTCACAGCATGATTTCATAGCTGCAGCGATTTGTTCCCAGTGTTCGTTAGGATCTTTCACCTGACTCGAACTGGGCAACTTGTTCACCAACGCCTTCTGGTAAGCGTTCTTTACACCCTCATCGCTCGAATGCCAGTTAATTACCTTGCATTTACGAGCGTGTGTCCTCTGGGTAAATGACAAAACAAAACGGGCACGCACAACAGCATGGTCCGAGTCCAGGTGGTTGCTCCAAAAGGCACGACAGTCCTTAACAGAGTGGCGCCACCTGTAACTGACTGCTATATGATCCAACTGCGTCCACGGCTGAGAAGCACACGGAGGTCTCCATGTAACACAGTGCTTCTTCCTGTGTTGGAATGCTGTGCTCGAAATATAGAGACCATGGGATGCACACAGCTGCAGCAGTCTGTCGCCATTGTCAGTGCGTTGTGCCCGGACACCAAACATACCTCCCAGCCGCTTCTCGTCCGGGGAAAGCCGACCAAGCTGGGCATTCAAATCGCCCGCTAGTATGATGATGTCTGAGTGTTTAGTTTGCTTCAGAAGGTCAACGAGGGCGTCATAGAACGCATCCTTGGTATCATCCGAACAGCTGTCTGTTGGAGCGTACGCCGATATAATGAATACACAACGTCTTTCTGATTTGCGTCGACAGACTTTTACCGATGTATTGAGTCTGACAGCGCACAAGCGACTGTTCACTGGGATCCAATCGAGCAAACATTGCTCTGCTCTGGAACTCAGTGCGATTCCCACTCCAGCTTGACCGCGAGATTCAGCTTCGGCGTCACCAGAAACCCTGAGAGAGAAGCGCTTGAATCGACAGTTATCTAGAGGTGAGCTCAAGTGAATAACGGTGCTAGAATCGTAGACTCGCGTCTCCGACACGCAGCACACATCAAGCTCCAGACTTGAGAGTACTAGCCAGAGCAGCTTGCTGACCGACTTGTCGGAGAGTGCGGACATTGAAGGCGCCAATGTTTACCGGTTGTCTTGGCCTCAGAAAACAATTATCGCCCGAAGGCACATGGAAGGCAGAAGAAATGGGGGTAAAACAGTAGGAGAAAGTCGTATTGGGTTAGTAATGTCACTGTCGGGAGAGCGATAACTTCTGATACTTCCCGGTCGTTTATGCCGCGGAAGGGGTTGACTTGAGGGACCCCACCCCGAGTCTCTGACTCAAAAGTCTGACCTGCGAGACAACAGGATACAGGGTTTTCTTGGGGGACCCCACCCGGAGCCAATGACTCAAAAGTCTGACTCACTTGGCAGTGAGGGGCTTGCCTAGCCCGAGGGCGCAGTGAATAAGACATGACACGTCTGATTCAGCACTGCTGCGCGCAGTGGATGTACTCAAAGCTACATCGGGCTTTTGGGTGATAGATGTTTTTCGACCGTATTGGATAATACGCCGGCGGTCACGGTCAACCGTTGGGCGATCGGAGTGCTCTTTGTTTGAGGGTACCTTTTCTAACCCCCTTCTTCCTGATACGGAAGACAGCAGTGCCGCAACTATAAAAATAGTTCTGCTGTATGCCCATAGGATCGTGCCTCACTACCTAAGCACTCCTACGCGGTCAGTAGTGCGACATACAATCCTATGAGTGTAACTGCTTTTCGTCTGGCTGCTCCCCTTTGGCCTGTCTGACAGGGTTGAACCTGGAAGGACCGGAGTCCTAGTCAGCATAGCCCGCCGGATCGAAACAGCACACAAGCCCGACCACCTCGTCAAGGTAGCAGCATAGGTCGGATGAGTAGTTCCGATCAGTGCCCGTGAGTATGGAATTGTGTAATAGTTAGAAACATGCACTAGTATTCAAAAAGGTATTTAGGTCATACTGGGAGCTAGTTTCTGCGCAGTAACACTAAGACAACAAAAGAGACGATAAAATCATAATATAATCCATATTTTGTGCAGTTCAATTAGTCATGCAATTAAAACAGCAACGACACTGTTCATTTGCAAATTGCAATCACTAGGAATCTTTCAATGACACATTAAGTGGACTGATCGCGTGAGCAATACGGCAGTTCGCCGGCGCGTATTCCGGAACGCTCGGGATGCGCGATCGATCGGTCAACTACTCACGTTGCACAGCCTGCGATGGTTAGGTCACGTACTCCGCATGCCAGCTGAGCGTTTACCGTACCGGGCATTATATACTGAGACCACCAACAGTTGGGTGAAACCACGTGGTGGTCAAGCGACAACGTGGTCACGAAATATGAGAACCCTGACTGCTCCACTGAGTAAAGTGGGTAGGTGTCGCCTGCCTGGATGGGGTCCTCGTGATCACTCAAACCGCTGGTTGGAGACGCTATCCGAGATGGCGGCGTGTCGCAGTCAATGGCGTACCTGCATCCATACCATTTCTAGTTCTTTGCTTAGACTTCTATTAATTTTCAACCTTCTTAGTAACGTTTTCTTCTAGGATATTCCACGTCACTGTTGAGGTGAGCGGCAGCCCGAGCCACAGTACCTTTTGGTCAGGCTCATGGCTGATATGATGATGATGAATTTCCTGATTGAACCTCGCAATGTAACTGTCCTGCAAAAGGAACCTGAGTTCTTGATGTACTCGGTAGCACATGATTGGTTCGCCTATATCCCGGTTTGCTTCAAGGATTCATTGCTTCTTCATAGATGAATTTAATAGTAAAGATCATTCCTATCTCAGGACTTACGTTCGTATCAATCAGTAAACTTTCAACACATACTCAACCACTTAAAATGTTACACCTCCCAATCATTCCATATGTAGTGGACAAATGGGTATGCGCTCGACCACCGTCCATTAACAATTTAATACGCCCTTCCTGAACAATCGAAACTCATCGAACTAAAGAACGCAGTAGGGTTTGGAAACAAACCGTATATTTCCAGCAATGTTTGGAAAATATGATAAGTAGTTAGCTCTAGCCTAGTCTGGGACCAACGGCAGCAACCAAGAGAAGAAAGAAAAGAAGCGCGAGGTGGGCTACCGCCCACTCGGCGGCACTCAAAAGCGCGCCAAGCGAAAAGTGCGTGGAACCTTCGAGTGCGTTAAACAACGCTCGAAAAGGTTCGGGTTAAACGACCTTGAAGAATGGAATAGTAGATGAGTCGTTAGGAAAAGGGCAAGCATTCGCTGCGTGCAATTAGTTGCACGACTGAAGAAAGTGGCACTGAGTTCATAGCAGGCGTACACAGAATCATGCGTACAGAACAAACAAGCGGGAAAACATGGTTTGCAGCCGGGATCCTTAGAGAAGCCACACGATCGCTGGTCACTACACATATATGCTACATTTGAGCATGTGCTACTTTCGATGTTAATTATTGTAAGGACCGTTAATAAGTGTATATTTGCATTAAAAGTTTTCTGAACTTAATAAGTTTACGATTTCAGTATTGCGTTACCACAGCCATAGGCTACACCTTTTCCAGTTTAAGATATCTCGATGCCAATCTAAGATGTCCCAAGGGGGTTAGCTGGGTTTCAACGGTGAACGGAGTCGTACGACTAACATGCATATGGGTAGGCTAAAAAACAGAGATTGGTTGGTTCTTACAGAATGAGAGGACGCGGTCCCGCCGGGTGTAGAGAGCCTGTTGCAGGGACTGACCAAAACACATTCTGTTCCTTGAAACGACCTTTCAGAGAAGAAATTACATTCATCTCAGTTACCATTTCCCACATTGCTTTCATGGATATAGTAGTACATTGAGCATTTGCTTAGATGATATTACCGTCGCTGTTTTCCTCATCGTCAAGCAGCTGGATAGAATAAGTTATCTTCTGAGTCACCTTTCTATTACGGTCGGACGAACAGGAGTAAATTTGAAACCACGCAACTGCAACCGATAGGTAGAGACTATTGTGTACCGATAATCCAGTCACTTTTTAACAGCTCGAATGATGGCTGATATTGTTAAATATATGTGGTCGTTCAAGCAGTGACAAATCCAAATAACCGAAAGTTCAATCGGAAGACAAGTGGGAAAATGAAAACAAAAACTTAATGCAACCAAATATCATCCAGAGCCAGTAGGTGCAGAGTGGCAAACTGCGAACCGATTCTCATTGCACTCCCGCCTATCCTCTAATCCATTGCACCCACACAGCCGAGGACCTGACTGGGACGCTGAACGGGAACGATACTGGCAATCAGACGGTGGAGGTTGGCCATGACCGGCCGTTCATGTGCGACCTGGTCCCGTTGGACGCGGCCGATCGATTGGATGGTGAGTGGACGGCGAACGTGTACGGGCAAGCGGCAGACCTTGTCAAGGTCGATGTAGCCAACGGTCGCGCCAGAGTCGTGCCACGGGATCCGCCCGGTTTCTACGATGCTGTTGGTCAGCTGGAGGTGCATTGCGTGTTCACTACGCCGAACGGCACGATCATGTACGATTTCAATCGGACCGTCACGATTAAAGGGAGGTAGTTGCTCGTTCGGATTTCATACGCGTGTGTGCGTGAATCACGCATGATCGGTTAGGTTGTGCCGTGTCAAGTTGTGTAGTGTTACATTCCAACATAGAATTCTCAACATCCACATCTGCATTAATAAAATAAGTATGATTTCTTGGTAAACCAACTGTGACCATTGTGTTTTCAGTTTGTTGTGTTGCGTGCCTAAACCGTCAGCAGTAAACATTTACAGAGAGGCAGTGAAATCTGTTCGGATGCTAATTGTGTGATGTCAGCCGTCCGCATCGTTTAAAGCCAAACTGTGATTCGAGAGGCACATGTGTGCCACAATGATTTCTAATTGAAATATATTGAGATATATTTCATTATAATCAGGATAATATGCTCGCCCATCCACGATATTTTTTCATTTTGCAAGTTCAGCTATTCTTCACTCATTAGATTCTGACTGGTTGTTCGGTACAATCTTCAAGTTGATTTTATTACACGTTCCGTTGAGAAGCATTCTGCGTCCTACTCATGCAGTTTCCTGCAATGTTCAACTGGCTTTTCTTCTTTTGCAGGTAATCTTTCTATGATTATTAGTCGTTTGGATTTTCGTGATTCCGCCTTCTCTCCCGTGTGGTGGATTCCGTTGATGATTGTTTGGTTTCTGTTGTTGCTCGGGACTGCGATCACAATCGGTCAACTTTGTTCATTAAGACGAGACTGGGTCTACTCGAGATGGGATGTGCAAAATATGCTTCAAATGGTGGACAATACACCACTAGTCTCTTGGACGCCATCCAAGCCAATCCCCGAAATGCCTAACACACCCGTAAGTGCCTATGTTGACCTGATGGAGTACGAGGCGTAAGTATTGAATACTGTTACTGTAATTTAAAGGGTATATATGAATTTTCGAACCACAGACAATTCAGTTAGTTACGCACGAGTCGCTAACAGCTTATGGAACGTGTTAAATCTCGCGTGCACACATAGAGAGGCAGAACGAAGTGTGGAAAAAGTGGTTATCTTTAAGCATATCGACCACTAGACCAGTAGAAGCAAACCGGACCATGTTAGCCAGTACAATAATTCGTAGACTCTGAAAGCACAAACAACCTGAGTATAACAGAACCTGGGTAAGATCAATGAAACTCAGAAAGACATGCTCAAGTAGACCAGCGAACAGATGTTCTGATGATGTTATCGCGGTTAACACTGAAACTGCTCAGTTCAGTTGATCGCCCAGTTTAACTGCACACACACATTTGGATGTAATTTCGAAGGCAGCTAAGTATGTCGTAGGTAGTTTGATCCACCGATATCTGCGTTCGATCACTCGTATCGGGTGGCACCAGCGAGTTAGCAACGAGGAGGTTAGGAAGCGGGTGTTTGGCACTGGTTATCAAACGAGTTGCTCTGTTCAATGCTTACATGTGCACAAACTTAGATGGTTAGGTCATGTACTAAGGATGCCAGCTAGTCGTTTGCCACACCGAGCACTGTTTGCCGACGCTGCGGCCGACTGGCGCAAGGTGCGAGGTGGACAGATGATGACCTGGCGTAGACAAAATGAAAATCGTTCACACGAAGAGTTGGTCCACTGTAAGATCGGGTTCGTCTCCCCGGGGCGGGGCCATCTCGCGACTCACAGAGTCGGTGGCATGAGACGTTAAGTGATGGCGGCTAATCGAGCTCAGTGGCGTGAATGTTGTCGTTGTTTGTCCGAGTTGTCTGTGAAGTGAGTGCACTTAATGATGCGGGGCAGTGAAAGCCGTAAGGAAGCTGTCTTGCTGATGACGCCTTACTTTCACTTACAGCTCGGTTGTTTGTTTGCAAGGTGTAGGCACCTTGATGTTGAATTGATTATACGGGATTATAAGATGTATTTCAGTCTTTAAAGAGTTAGGTCCCTCCCCTTCTTTTTTTTCTCACCTCTCCGTACATGTTTCTTTAGCTTGATCGGTTGATGTGGGCAATTAAGTACCCTCGGTGAGTATCAAGTACGTATTGTCTATTGGTGAGAACGGTGGTGACAACACAGCGACAATGGTCCTGATGTTAGGGTCAGTACTCATATTCGAAACTGGTGTATAACCCGAAGGTGCGTCGTCATCATCGAAGGCGCAAAGGGGAAGTAGCTCAGTTGCAATCTGAACTAAAGATACTGCATCAGGAGTAGCAAGTCCCTCTTGATTAATTTTTAAAGCTTCTTAAAACAGTACTCAACGGAATGATTTTTCCTAAAATATAATCTAATTCGTATTGTCTTATTAACGTGGTTCTGAATCCAGAAAACTAGCAGTTATAATGTTGTTCTATGATTCTAGAGCAACGGGCTCGAATCCTTGATATTTGTCTTTGTTTTGACCTGAGCTATCTGACAGGAACCCAGTTCACGTGGACTCATACCGTTGTACTGTAACAAATGATAAAAGTGTAATACTGACCGGTTTTAGTTTTTCTTGTTATCAGTTCAACGGATTGTTGAGTTTGCTATTGATTAACTTGACGAGTGGTTCTTCATCATTTTACGGTAATCATCACAACAAGCTACAACAGGGGAGTCATTCGTTCATATATACTGTTTTGAATTACGAAAACTATTTCTGCTGAAAACCCAGTGCTAATCATGGAGGCTTGTCTGTGTTCGCGGGTTTTACAAAGTAGTGTTGTGTTGTCACCTTATCAGTCGAATTTAATTGTATTAAAATGTCCTCTCTACGAACGCCTTCACCGAATAGATATTTCTACTCTTCTCGGGAGGTGTTTCTTGTTGGGATCACTGTATATCCCTTTCCTGTTGAGTCTTAGAAAAGGAAGAAGCAAACTACAACCTGGAGTCTGTCTGCTAGTAAACCCCAGTAAACACTTTCAGCATAATATTTCTTGAATTCTCGTGACCCCGTAGTCAGTGAAAAGTGACAACCTAGGGGTTCCGGTATCCAACCAGATCAACGAAATGAGCCACATCAAATAATCTTTATATACCGCATCTATTGATTACGAATGACAAAGGCAAAGTAAATAGCGGCTAAATTCAGTTACATACAGCAAAGTTTGTCTTCAAGTATTTGAAGGTCGCTGGCATGCCGTTGAGAAGCTTGAGAGCATTGAATTCATTCATAATAAAGCCCATCCCACATATATTGACACCATTGGCTAGGATTGTCACTAATTTGCGTGGGTTGACTCGGTTTTTGGTTGTGAATAACATGTGCCTAATTCTAATGTCAAAAACGTTGTCACAAAATGACTTTGATGGCACTGATCACGAAATGACTGTCGTTGTTTGAAGTTAAGAATGGATGTGACCTCTCTTTTTGTTTCAATCGCTAAGATAACATCCTCTCAGGTTTCGTTCCATTCAGAGCATTCCACGCTTGCTGGACAGTTTCTTTCGATTGGCTTTTTAATTCACTGTTGCAATGTGAACTCCTAGGTAGTAGTCGCCGTTGGTTAGTGATTGGATGAAGATCGGAACCTAGTAATGGCATGTCGTGGCATCAGTCTTGTGGCTTAGTAGAGTCATACTACATCCTCTGGACCGCGTGCGCCCCACAAGTAATCGTAGCTCGTTTCACCTTCCCCCTGCACACACCACCCCCCCCCCCGCAGTTCTTACATAGCCAACTTCAGGTGAGTCCTTTGAATTGATTCGAGCGCTAATAATCGTTAGTCGCGACTAGCCAATGAAAAGCCCCAACTTTACCTCGGGTGTCTGTCAGCTGCCAAATGCCTTATCTAGGTCGCTAACAGTGGCCGATCGCGGATGTCTCTGCTCTAGTTGATACGAATGAATAGACACGTCATTTCCAACGTGAACGTAAGACTCAACGGGTAAAAAGTCATGTGACAACCCTCGTCTCATGCTGCCGAATGTTGATTGTGACCGTTGCACATTCAAGGTAGCACCTATGAGCACAAGGCTTAATTTAATGATCACAACCTCGTCTACTTCAGATGAAAAACAATTGATCGACCGTAAGCAGTATACTTAATGGCCATTCCCTTAGCTTAAAAATGTAGCATCATGATTTATAAATTGCCGAGATATGATTGTATTACTCAATGGAGGCATAAACACATAACCAGAACAAGCCCCAAACTACAACAATCACAACATGCATTACATTACTCAGTCGGAGCCACCCCGAGGTAGGAGACTGACGGGGGACTCTGGTTGGGGTTCGAGGGCGATTACGTTGGCTAACCACAGTTCATGCCACAACGAAACGAGTCCGGCGTAGTGATGATACAAACGCACCGTGGATTGCAGTTGCTGAAATGTTTCCGGTCTGAACATGGATCGATCCAACGTGATTGTATCCAAAAGATCCGGCTATTTGGGAGGGGCGAGGAATGTACAAGTTTGGGAGACGAATAGGGATTTCGGAGATAGCGGAGGATAGTAAAGATAGGAATGCTTACAGTGTCCATAATTGATTATTGTATAAAACAAAATCTGAACTTCGATATAATGATTTCATGTCCACTTGTACGTGACTGAGATTTCACAACTTTCGTGTAATTTATGCCCGGGAGGATCTGCAAAGAAAATTTGGTATTTTTTTCTATGTTGAGAGATGTTTACATTTCGGCCAGTACCTATTCCTTGCAGACTATCGTCGACCGGTTGTTTTCATTGCTACGTTTATTCGCCAAACTACCTTTTATCATCTTTGTTGAATTCGTGAAGCTTATTAGAAACAGCTGTGTCTAATTGATAAATCATGTGATTGCCTGTATTTTTATTCCTGTTTTCGCTTTTATCTGGCACCTACGCTTACATGAGCCCCTAACTTGCGCGTAACCCAGTCATTACGGTACATGATCTTGTGACTTATGAAATATACTAACAACATTGTAGAGCACTCAGTATCAATCGATTGCAGAATCAAAAAGAAATAACTGCGCCGAATGTTTCAATCCATTTGGAAATCCCGTTTGTGTTATCAGGTTCCCAAGTGAATGAAAAATTACTGTCTAGACACTGCTACTTCCAGAATATGCCACGCTATCCACTGCGTGTGCTATAGCATACGTAATTTCACGTCCAGCATGAGCCAGGAAAGAAAACCCGATCGGTTCTGTCACATCCTATTTGGTTAAACTTGTTAAACAGTTGCGCTGGGCATTACATCCGATTCAATTAGGTTGGCTCAATAGGAGATCACTAGCACAGACTTGTTTACATAAGACCGAAGCCCAACTGTCACACACTTGCTTTGAATGGGGCTTATAGTTGCAGTCTCTTAAGAACCATCTCACGTTCTGCCAAGATGCTATCAATTAGCCGTCTCAGTCCATGGCTGTCTGAGGTAACTGGGCGATCAACCGAACTGAGCAGTTTCAGTGTTAACCGCG
>LOND01005535.1:16491-27243 GCA_014220965.1 Paragonimus kellicotti
CCAAATAGTCGCCACTTTACCTCAAGACTCCAATCACCGATTTTGTGAGTCGTAGGAGACCCAGTCAGGAAGATGAAGCCAATCTACAGTGGTAAACTCCTTGATGAACGACCTCATTTCACAGCACCAGATCAACATATTTCACCTAACACAAGTCGGCCGCGGCATAAGCAAAATGTGTTCGGTGTGGCAGACGATTAGTTGGCAACCTGTGTATGGCCTAACCAACTAAGTCTGTACGTACATAAAGAGTGACTAGAGGAACTCGACTGGCTATCGCAATCAAATACTTACGTCATAACCTCTACGATGTGTATGCCTTGAAATCACCCGATGCGAACGAATGAACGTAAATATCAATGTAAAATACTGCAAGACGATTCAGGTTTTCTAGTCCGAACGGCCAGGCTAGAATGTCAACTTGCAGGCGCGACGTTCAAGCTTCAGAAGTGTTTCCCTGTCGCAGATTAGCGAATATCGCCACAGCTTGGGGACATATACTTTCATTTCATTCTCTATACCTCCGTGGTTGTTAATAAAACTTCTCAAGTATACAAACCGATCAACAACCTTCACAACTGCACTATACAGTATTGAAGCTACGTGATCATAGCAGTCTAGGGGAACCACTTTTCACTTCGAGGCTATGAAATGCATTTTAAAGTAGTTGGTACCGCGCGAGATAGCGTCTATAACTGTCTGTACTGATTGAATATTGTTGTCAGCACAGTCAAGACTGGTTTTCAACCAGGTCGAGGAACTGTGCCAACATTTGAGAGGTCGTACAGTCCTCAATTGTTTCGTCTACGAAAAAAATCGAACAAAAATGCCACAGTTGTAGGTCGGTTGTACGCCTACAATTTTGAGAAGATAGAAAAGTTGATCCGATACCTCCTCGTTCGGGACGAAAACCTGTCTCCCCTAATGTCTACTGCCCGAGCCATAGTTAACTAAAAATTAAAATTAGGTTTGATAGCAAAGTACTGGAAAGTTATTAACATGGGAATGATACCAGGAGAGAAATAGACAAAATGCTTAGGAGTTTAACATCAATATAAAACAACCTGCTATTACGCTTCAGGATTACTTTTCAACAAGTTTTTTTTATAAGAATAATAGCGGTCGAGTGCCCCAGAGACAATACCTTGCATGACCACTTGAAAAAACCTAAACTCGAATCACGCTCTTCAAAATCCGGCTCCGAACGGAATCTGATCGGTGTGTCCGTCAACACACATTTTTTGTGACCTTAAAGATAAAGGCAGCATAGAGATTTTGCGCGATTAATCCGATCAATCCAATGGAGAGCGTGAGTAAATCAAAGCATTACAGATAACAGGAACCAATGCAGGTAAACGTCAGTCTAATAATGACAGTTGTGTTGTGAACTCGAGTCAACAAATTTAATACTAATCACATAAATGTAGCCTATCAGATGAGAGTATTTCGTCACTCAGTTCACCACTTGCGTCTATATCTGACATGAAACGTAAAGCGTGTGAGCTTCGTCTACAAGGAAACAAGTACTTCTCAACAGTCTATTTATCATCACGGCAGAGAAGGAAATAGTCAGTCAGTTTGGGCGTGGTATTGAAGCACAAGGCCGATCAATCAATATAAGAGACAATAAGTAATCCCCAGGAAAACACAGCTACTAGCATACAACACGTTTGAACCGTTAGACAGGAAACTGTCAAATGAATGCGAATAGGCAATGAGAAAGAGATAAAGAAAGCTTACCTGCGGTAAAAAGTCTTCTAATTCCGTAGGCAAGCAAATGGAGGCTTTTCGTTCAGATTGTAAGACCCAAGAACCGCTAGTCAGAATCAAGATATTGATCATATCCACGTTTGCTGACGTTGTGCTCATGGGTGACAAGGATCCAGTAGGGCTCATCGAACTTGTGCTGCTAATCGAACGACATGTGTTCTTGAAACTAATTGTCAAGTCGTGAGACAGCTGCATGTCCTGAAACATGCGACTTAGTTTGTTTAGTTGTTCTGCAGGCATACCCACATTCTGCAAGTAAAAAGATAGGCACCTTGGAGTACACATATAAAACACTGTGGGCACAGACCAATAACAATCTCATGCTAGTTACATTGTCATCAAAAGGCACAAAGTCGAAAGTAAACTTCCAACTTAAGCTTTAATGAAAGTATAACCAATGACATGCGCATGGCACCCATTTCCCGTTGAAGGGTCATAACGCGACTAGGCTAGTGATATTGATTTACACTTGGAACTGGTGAAAAATGGGGGGAAATTTGGTAGCCTGGGTTGATAGTACTCGTCTACGGATGTCAAACTTGATCACTTCACATCAATTACTCTTGTCTGCGCAGCATTGTCCTTGGGTGTTAGCAGCATCACGTAGGCAGTGATCAGACCAAAGTAGCATAGACACACTATGCTAGCGTGTGGTCTAAGATCATCACATCATGTTACATTTGTATTCGTTGTGGATTCATAGGAAAACCAAAAACCTAGAGGAATGGGCAAAACGCCTCCCTCGAGCCAATAAACAAGAACAACAATATTCAATAGCTGATATTGGCACAATGGCTTGGATAGCACAGTACTTCAGCCAGTATCACACCAGATTGACTGACACGCCCGTGAATAGAGTACAGAGAACATCCGCACACGTATGGACCATTTGGAGAATAGAATTACTGGTATCAGCAATCTGATTAAAACAATACCTCGATGGGGGACACGGAGAGTGTGACCAATAAAAATGGCAGCATTTTCCAAGCGGATACTGATTAGACGAGCAGGCTTTTAACATACAATATGAAGTCCACATTGAGCCAGATATTCACAGATGAACTACAAAACAACGTAAATCGACCAATGCATGAGGCGTAAACTTACCCGCAGCCGATCGACCATAACCTTTTCGAGTTCATTGTCGGTGGAAACACCCAACAGAAGCCGACGCATCAGGTGCGTCTTGTAAAAACGCATGAAAATATCTTTGCTGTTGACATACTTCAGAACAAGCAATACATTATCAAGCATTTTCTCCACCTCTTCAGAACTCAAACGGCGATTGGCTGTAGATTTACGGAGCATCAAATCACAGTAGGAGGCCAAAAGTTCTGGACACTGTGACTCCGGGCGACGAACGCCACTGCTAAAGATGACCAAACAAGGGATACGAGAAGTGGACGATATAGTGTGGTTCAGAAACGCACCATACAATAAAAAGATGGGACAAAAAAGGGAATATTCGGTTCGGGCATCCACTTTGTGAATCATGTGACTGACTAACTCAGTGAACTAAGTTCGTTTCTGACCAGATCACTATCTGTTGCGTATCTGTACGAGAAAATGTGTTTAGAAACCACTTTGAATAACATACAAGCACCCAACTACGTACAAACTTAATTCTTTTCAGCGGAACTAGCCACCCAATGGCCGTGACTACATCTACCTTTAACCACCATTCCACCTTGAGTGCTTAAGAGAATGCCTGGAGTGGTAGACATATAACTCAATAACGTTGGTCGCCTTCGGTCTATAGACACTGAATGCACAACAAACACATCCCTACATGAGGAATCGAAATCCTAGAGTAAAGTCGTTCGATTTGAATGTGCTGTTCCAACTATGCATATTTATAGGAATGGACAAAAGTGTGATCAGGATGATTTGCAGCAGTTAGCCGATACGCATCAGAGGTGCACATGGGGTTAATCACTTTGGCTTTTGACTTTCTACATCCTCGTTGGTTGAGGTTGTTGTTGTTGCTACCGTTGTTCCCCTTCAGGTATCGATCGCTTGCTTTTTTATGATAACATTTTCCGTTCTAACCAATCATGTAGAATAAGCTTCGTGGCCACAAAATGCAAGATGATGCTCGAAGACTGTGATAACTTTGGTCTTAGACCAGACAATGGAGTTCCGGGGTTCACCTAACCGGTTTACGTACCTGTGAAGTTGTACTGCGATTGACAGAAAATCGAGGCTCGTGTTTCTAAGGCTGGGCAACCTGAGGTCCTTCTGGTGTCAAAAAGTGGTTGTTGAGGATTGAAGATATAAAACATCCTTATTTAACAACATACACCAGATGGTACCAGCGAGTAAGCAACCGGGATGTTAGAAAACGGGTTCGGTTGTGCAGTCGATCAAGCTGACCCACACATTTATATGAATAGATCATCTCATTAAGAATGTCAAATCATCGTCTATCGTGCCACGAGAATTTAGCCCAGCTCCCAGCTCTGACATCAAGTGACTAACCGATGAGTTGGCAAAAGGAAATGGAAAACAACCACCACTACGGTTAGGTTGCGTTCGCCTCTCAGTGTCTCCTTGACCGACTGTTCCCTAGACTGGGAAAACTAAAGGACATGACAGATAGCCGCGTTCAACAGCACCATTGTTACCGTTTTTTGCTACGTTGTCTGTGAATTAGTGACAGTTGGTGAGGCGGAACAATAAAATCCACAAGCTGTCTTGCAGATGCCACCCTACTCTCATTTGCAATGAGCTTGTTTAGTTCAGCACTTTGATACTGATCATTTCAGTTTCGACAAAGGGAACTTAGAAAGTAAGTCGCATCCTTTTTCATTCTTTTTTGTTCTTAAGCTAAGTCTCATGTTTATTTCAGTGATAGTCGAGTAGTTAAGCCCTAGTACGAACCACTGCAGTAACGCTCCGGGCGGAAAGAGGGGGGTCGATCGATCGTTTACGTGTTTTCTTAATATCGACCGTTTATCTAATAACCATTTCTTATCAAACTCAGTAGGCGACCCTCATCCGTTCCTCCATCTTAACACAGTTTCATCAGGCAAAAAATTCGAATGTACAAAGCGGGTAAGTTAATAATATTGGTAAAGATATTCATGGGTGAACCAAAAACAACCGTGTACAGCGTTCCCACAGTGCAAGGTGATGGTGGACTGCTATCTGGTGCACTAGAAGGAATGAGTTGGCCTTTCTTATTAACACTGTCAATGATTCAAGCGACAAGTCACTCACAACACAGTTTCTGGTCATTCTGACAATACCAAGATCTACTTATGGAGTTATGCACGCACGGTAACGCTGTCTCACAATATTAACAGTTAACATTGGAAAGCTTGTTTACGTGACCTTAATTCAACTGAACTTTTGTGGAATCGTGTTGAAATAACACATTCCTGGATAAGTAAAATACAGGCGTTTTCACTTCTGAAATTGATGCTTTTGAAGGCAGCACATAAAAGGGAATAGATCACAGAGGCATAAAAAGTGCGGATGGTACGGGTATCGTTACCGAGGGGTGAACAAACTCAACAACAGTATACAAGAACGAAAACATTGTTTCTGATAATTTTGTCTGAACGAGAACAATGTTTTGGATATTGTGTTTAGTTAGACGAACCAATAAACGACACACAGATCCGCGCAAAACAGGATAATCCGACAAATCACTGAGATTCGGTGAAAGTCAACTAAATGCTCAATAATGATTAGCAATGTAACAGTATAACAAGTCGGGAGCAAGAACCATGCACTTTTCTGTCTGGTCTGTGTCAGCCGGGTGATGCTAACTACCCCTGCCCAATGTTCGTCCGGTGGAGTATAACGACAACCGTCACCGAAGAAAAAATATCCACAATGAAACAAACGAAAAGAATCAACGTTAACAATTCAATAAAGTGAGAAAGTAGTTGCATTGTGGTTGTGACAATTAATCTCACAGTACTCACCGAAGGGAACTAGGGATGTCGGTGGCATAAATCGTGCTGTTCACAATCTCCTGATAGGCTCTGTCTCGTGAAGCCAGTAGGAGTGGATCGTTGTAGAATGCGGTATCCACGATGGTAGTGTACCGATTATAAAGCTCCAATAGCAGATTCACATATTTGCTGGCATCCTATGGGATCTGTCTCTTATACAAAAACACATCAGAAGTAAACAAATAAAAAATATTAACGCGTTAGCAAAAGAAGCAAGTTAATTATCGCCTTCTTTGAAATCTGCCGTATGTCGTCAAATTGTTGATTCGTTGAAAGTTACTGTGTTTATGTGACTACAATTAGTAGGGGTATACGTAGGCCTCGTTTGGCTTCGGTTATGATGAATGGCTAATCCAAAACAGATGCCGCTTACCGTGTGTGTATAAAGGGATGCTGTAGTCAATAATGTTTAGAGTGGTTACCTAAACTCACTAGATAATCTTCCACGAATATGGTAACGCAAACTTTCGTCAGAGTGACTATGGCTTCCGAGTCGTCCGCGGTGTCCAGATAACGTTTGCCTCGCTCCTCCTCCTCAGATAGCATTTGTCCCGCATAAGTTGTGTAAGCCTAAGATTAGTGCGTAGAAGGCATAACAAACAGATATCAGCGAAAAAGTTATTCGGACACAAAATAAAACATATATGCAAATACATTTACCATACAGCTAACGATACTCTAGTGAGATTCAATGACTAACTACAGTTGAAATAGAGTCCTCAGCACTAGTGGCCTAACATTACACTAGTACCAACTATTACCCACCCATATCATCCGTATATATAGAAGAAAGCAGTCAGTTCCACTGTTTCGTCCTCACTGTTCACACTGATCACCTACAGAATGGACCATCAGATGATGCGTCAGCTGCATCAACTGGGAAGGTGTACAGTATACAAGTGACCAAAGCGGAATTGAAATTGCGTCTAACTGGTCCGAACGCAGCAGAACAGTTGGTTAAGTAAGTATGTACCTTTAGAGACGGGTCGTACAAGTAGCGTATTCTAGGGGACTATCGGCAACACTACAAACGAGTCGACCACAGTTTACCGGAATACTGAAAGCAAATGGCTGAAACACCAAGGAGGTTACTGCATTAGGTGATGTGTAACAAGTACTTTCGCAGGTGTCACGAATAAGGTAAGTGTCTTTAGCGCTCACTGAGCGCGGAGGAATGATACCAAGTTTATCAGGTTACGTACTCCCAAGTCGCACTCAAGAGTCGCACGCCAACCAACTAAAGACCGCTGATGTACTATTGGTGACTCAAGTTGCAGACGAAGAATGTGCTCAAGAATAACAAATCGGTAAATTCAGATGGCAACGGACGGGCAGTGACTATAAATGCGTGAACAGGGATGATAAGCAATCATGTTGATTGATTTGAACATGAATAGTAAACCATGAGAAGAATGTAGCCCATCCAGAGGATATCAAGGCATGTGCGTTAAAAAACCCGACCATCTGGAACTTAATTCAGAAAACCACTATGTGGACTGAACGTGATTTTTAAAAAAATTCAACAGCGCGAATATGATACTTTCTTGACCAGAAGCTCTCACGAACTGGTGGCAGAGACTAACGACACGAACAAGCCTAGAACAATAACACAAAGACTTACTCGGATACCATGTTCTTGAATGTAGGCTGCGATAAGAGGACGGAAGTAATTCTCCATGTCTTCGATATACGCCTTCACCAATTCGGACAGGTAGTCCAGTTTTTCCATACCCGTTATGTTAGACAAATCCGCTGGAGTAGATGGATAAATCGTTCATACAGAATGTGCGGGAGGGAGAAAGAACGATGTCACCAAAACACATTAGACGGTTTACAACGATTAGTGTTACTCTTAACGATCCGTTCGTGCCGGCTCGAACACAGCCTAATTTGACGCATAACAGTTATACGGTACAATTGGAATGATCAGTAAAAAAAATCCACGTAGACCACAGTACAGTGGTCAATTGAGATGCTAGCGGAGTCCGCAAACGCGTACAAATACATCCCCAGTGTATAAGTACAAAAGAGTTTGTCATCAAATGACATTGGGATGAACACCATTAAGCTGCCTAAATATGAATGGCAACCGATTCCTGTGCCCACAGTCATGTGATGGCAGCGTGCTCCGTTACTGTGAGCTGCTGCAGGTGGACGTCCGTGATTTGGATAGGTCTCATATATTNCCCCTTACTTTCACGCTCTTGTTTTTATGACCTACTGTGATATCGTGAGATTTTTTTTCCGTCACTGAGATATTGCGCGCGGTTTTTTTTGTTCCACTCTTGTCTTTTCTTCCAAGGGTGACAAAAGAAATAAGTTGCTGGTGTCACAGATACCTCAAATTGATGAAGGCTATCATAGCCTTAGAAATACGAGTCCCAACATGACTATCTGTACTCTCGTTACTCCATATACAGTTTCCCAAACACACACAATAGCCAACAACCTCAAGAAGTTCACTGTCTTGTCAAAGACTAGCAATAATGTGGTGATCTTCAAGCAATATCTCGCGTTGTGAAGCTGCAAAGCGCGTCCTGTAAGATATATCTTCCGTTGTGCTTTCTTAACTAATTCTTTTAATAATGTATAGTCGGTCGTTTTTTTTAATCGCCGGTCTTCAACTCACTCTTTTTGGAATTTCGTGTTATATTAAGCAGATCATATTCGGCGAAAAACGTTTGCTTGAGCTACATTGTGAAGACTTCATGGTAGGTTGAGATAGACTACCATGGTCTCATCACCCATCTGTCAAAGCACATAGAACAAACTTGTTTTCGGGTCTTGTAATTGGTTCGCTTTTCAGCTGCGACCAAAACAGCAAGATTTACTCAAAATTAAAGGAAAACGATGTACTGTTCACAATCCTAATTCGGTTGCTCATCAGGACCAATCTTTACGAAAAATTGTTCTAGTCAATCCGGATGGCACCAGATACGCTCGACTATTGACTAAAACAATCAGATCTGGACAGACAAAGGAACGTTTTAATTTCGCAATTAATGTTCACTCAACCATCCAACACTCGCACTATCAATCGGAACACCTAAAGTTGAGTAGTTTCCGGAAAGGTGGTTAAAAGGTTACTAAGTTAAGAAAACCGTGTGATTATCAATCACTTGGATGCAAAAAGCCAAGAAATTACTAAGTCCCTAAATAGATGTGTGCGGATCAGTGTGGGGAATAAATATAAGTACATTCTCAGCGGAATAATGCAATCAGTGTTGGTGTACATATAAGGAGGCGTATCCCCCTTTAAATAAGTCGCCTGTTGTGCTAACAAAATCATATTTCAGCTTTTGCTCATCGATAACTATACGGGTTCACGCGTGCAGCTAAGAATCAGGAGTTGGTTAAGGGTCACCCTAAAAGCAATGACGGCTCTGACGGAGAAGTAGATGTTGAATTAGGAAAGCTGCCAAAGTCAAATGTTAAACTTTTACGCAGTCAGACAGTTATCACCATGGAACATATCAGACCACGTAAGCTGGACATTATCGTGTTGTTCAAACCCAAACATGAGCAGATGTGACAACATGACTCTGGAGATCGATGTCATTTACACTGGGCGATCCCGAGCCCAGAAGATATGCGCAAATGAGGAATACAAGGGAGCAACTACATGCAACTTACAAGACGACCAAAATCAACACCCCCAAAGCCATTAGTTCGTGAAATTTGGGACGAAAATAGTTGGTGTCCTGTCCGCCTTTAAAGCCATTGAGCGGACTGGTGTGTAAAGGTATATAGGCACCCTATCGCATAGTGCCACGCTCCCACATTTTCTAATGCAGCAAAAGTGTCACCTTACAGAGAACAATACACAACTCATACTTACCCTGACTTTGGATTCTGCATTTGCTTTAATACTTTCTAATCCGGTCTGATTCACAAACGGTTCGAAATGGTGACAGATGTGTTCAGAACCATTCGGAATTCGATGGACCAGATCGTAGAATTGCTTCAACATGTCCATGTTATTCTCGCGGAGTAGTTTGGGCACCTCGGCGAGTAATTGATCCTGAAATTAAGAGTGCGGTGGACGGAAATGACGATAATAACTTCATCATCATCATCATCATCATAGACAGCAATACATCAGTGGTTCACACTGATGCTTGACTGCCACACAACCACGAAGAACAAAGAAAAAAAAACTTATATAGGAAGAAAGAAGAAAATAGAGGAGGGGAGGGAAGTGGACCTAACTACTAAAAATAGCTACGTCTATATTCAAACATACAACATCAAGGCGCCTACACCTTGCAAACAAACAACCGAGCTGTAAGTTGTGTGTGTCCTGATCTTTACTGAATGCGATACCAGGACGTTATTCAAGTAAGTCCTTCGCGTTGTGATATCGATTTCGGACCTTGAGGAGACCTAGGCTTGAGCTGGACCGTCTGGAGAAACATGATCCGGACAGGCGTCCGAAGGTTCAATGGGCAACAACTGCGTGGTCGATAATTGAAACGCTCGGTACGCAAACGAACTATATGTGCCATAGGTCGTGGTTACATACCTATATGGCGCTGCATGTGGGGCCACGAATGGGCTGGCCGTCTCAAATTACTAGGTCATCAACGTACTCATAGTACACCATCAGTGGAGAGACGACAAGTACATTAGGTACAAGATAGTTATATCCGTTATACCTATTTCTTGTTCGTACCAGCCACCGTCGTTTATCAAATCACCCGCTCTCTTTCCTAGAAACTTCGACAACGGCGGTTCTCTATGTTATGTTTTCTTCAGTTTTGTTGGTTCATTGTACGATAAGTGTCTTGTTCATTTTTCAGTTTAACTTCATTTTTTGCTTTTCCTCCTCACCCTATTCAGAGTGCAATAAGTACTCTTATAATGAACCACGTCTTTGCTTATATTTTCGATATCTCTCTTCACAACTTAAACATCAGCGGTGGAGTTTAGCGATTATCATTTGCCAGAGATAACAGTTTCACTTTTATCATAACCCACCGATTTTATCCGGCAGGACCACAAAAGCCTCCATTCACACACC
>LOND01005536.1:13792-29621 GCA_014220965.1 Paragonimus kellicotti
AGAAGTAATGTGGATTCGGGCACCAGTATTATCGGGATGATGCCACAGTAATTGCATACGGTTCTGTGCTACTCGGTATTTTTGTTTGATCCGCCAAACAGTATCTGGGTGCTGGCAATCAATAGAGAGGACCACGCTAGAAATAATTGTTTCCACAGTCTCTAAACGGTTGAAATATCCGGAAGTTTCACGAGGAAGACTTCGGTGAATAATACGCCTACCTCAAGTGCATTATCCTATCCTGTTCGTTGGAAGGTTTTCACCACACCGCAGCTGACACGAAAGGTGTTATGGCGTGGCAACGTAGGACTGCATCAATCACCTGGGGTTGAATGAATTGGGAAGCACGCGCAGGTGCACTATTGTGCACATTGTGCCTGCTTCAGAACGATGTGATGTTGTTATCCAACCAGAGCATGACAGACCACTGGAGGCACCTAGCCTCACCCCTGGGTATCTAGTCTGAAGATCAGTGGTATGAATCGCTCGTCTCGGCTGGCGTGCTTAGATTCACTCAGTATGCACCAATTACTAAAACCAACATCCCTAACGGAATTAATCACGGAACAAACACATGTATCTTGGTCTAACATCCGCTGATAGATGTTTGTTGAGATCAGATACCATCCCGATAGACCAGTAGACGTCCTATCTGACTGAGGAGAACTGCGCACGACCAAAATACCCGGAATGTTTTTTTTCTGATTGTTTCGGATGGAGTTCATTCAGCTGTTGAATCCAACATAATAGTTTACATATCACCACTCCCATATGCCATGATCACCTCATAGCACAATGCAACATGTTGGCTCAGTCTCCCCAGGTAGATGATTCAACAGGAGTAGACTTATCGGTTGTGCTTACTGTCGGCAATGAAACTGCCATCTTACTTGTTTGCATTGAATGTTGATGCGGCTTTACTCTCTGACAAACTGGACGAGCTTCCCAAATACTGTTTATCGCAAAACCCACTGATTGTAGACATTATGTGAACCTGATGCAATGATGACGTGCAAGACAGCAAGCTGATCGTTGAGAAAAGAAATATATTGCAATGAATTTTCATGAGGTTCAATTTGACTCGAACGTAATGCCGATACATGCATGGGAGGCTATGGAAGTTGGTGCCAGCATCGTCTATTCTTGACTAGGGACATTGAAAGTTATCGTGTGTATCTAATTTCCTACAAAATTCTGAGTTCCAATTCCTTCAACTCCAGGTCATTGATGCAGTCCTACGTTGCAACGCCATCACACCTTTCGTGTCAGTTACGGTGTGGTGGAAACCTTCCAACAAACGGGATAACATAATGCACTTGAGGTAGGCGTATTAGTCTTCAAAGTCGTCCTCGTGAAACTTCTGGATACTTCAACCGTTTAGAGGCTGTGGAAACATTCCCTTCTAGCGTGTTCCTCTCAATTGATTGCCAGCACACAGCTACTGTTTGGCAGATCAAACAAAAATACCGATTAGCACGGAACCGTATGCAATTATTGTGGCATCATCCTGATAATGCAGGTGCCCACATCCACATTACTTCTGTCATATTATCCATCATGTGAATTGAATGTGTTCATATCAGCTTTCTCTCTTTCATTTCGACAAGGTATGTCTCAGAGACAATGTGACAGGATAAATTATGCGATTCGTCTTCGAAAAGACGACAGGTTAGTTGCTCGTTGAATAACAAGCTCCGCACCACAATCTGGTCCTATTCTGAGGTCACAGCTGAGAAACACGTTCCAAACTTTTAGTCGAATTACTTTGAAAATATTTTGTATAACGGTGGGAACGGTCCACAGGCTTAGCGGGATTGAGTTGAACGCACAAGACAGGTAAGAATCCTACTGCTGACAAAGATTTGTTTCTCACAGACTGCGCATTCTAATGTGCTAAACGGAATTCAAATGAACATTTCAAGATAATCAACTTGGGTCGCTAGACCGAGTGATTTTCTTGTGTTTATCAATTACTGGGCGTGTGTATGAACTGTAATTGATTATGTTTTGAATGCAGCGCAGTTTCATGAAAACACTGTTGTTCATTTCGGTGACTGAGGGCATACTACAACCCTCGAAATCTGCCCCCTTATTTCTCTTCAAAATACTGATCTAATATCACAATAGTTCACGTTATTAGAGTGTGTGTTGAGCACGTATGCTTCTTTTTGATGGGTTACTTACTTTCGATGCACTGTACCGTGAGGTATAGCCAAAAAGCTTTTACAATACGACCGTGTGTATTTGGAAGCAACGGGCTAGCAATTTTATTTACATTGGATTTAACTGCAACTTGCATCCACGATTGAGATTGACATGCATATTTCCATCTATCGTCTGTCTTAGCGGTTTGTACAAATGAGGACTCTGTGTGTGTGATAAGCAAATTTACTCCGTGTTTTCCCCGGTTCCAACCATTATGGTTGGATATAGCAAAAGGAACCAATTCCAACTACTCCTTTCTCGTTTTGACCTCAATGGTGTCAGTCACCGAGTCCGTTGAAATCAACAGTTGACTGTCGGCATTATCAAAGTTCTTGTACAGTTCACCACTATCCTCGGGGTTAATATAAACAAGACAATATCAGTGCCCGTTGAACTAAGATCACTGGTGGTTGTATTCAGGTTTGAACGGCACTACAAGTGTATACAACTGGTTACCGAAGTGCTCTCCAATGTGGATTTCGGCAACCAGATTGTCCCACTGTTAGCCCTGGGCTCACAACGGATCCACGATTCCAACAAGCTAGTGTCAGTTGCGCGTATTAATGTTGTTTTTCCGCTTCACTTCACTCTGTCCAATCGCCGTATTTTGAATGATTCTCATTAGAGTTTATATTTCGGATGAATGTGGTGTGATTTTCTATTCACCTACATGCTCATTAGCCCATACGAAATATTATAAATGTGAATGTGGATCCAAATTGTGAAGCGTGTGAAATGGCTGGTAATTATTTTAAACAAGCTGTAGTTCAACCTGGAATACAACGAAAGGATGGTCGATTTTCTAACGTCGTGTTCAAACCAATGAATATGAGGAATGATTCAGGTCAACCTGACCGCGGTGAACCCCGCAAACTAACACCGGTTGCACAACACAAGACTGGTTTCGTTGGATTTTACTGCTGCAGCGCTGGGAGAATGTCAATCATTATTTTTCTTGGTATATTTTTTGAAGGAGATCCCAACTAGTTTGGGGGTTACAAGTTTGAACGTACTTCAGTGCGATTGTGTTTTCTCTTGGGGGTCCATATTGAGATAAGCGAAACACAGCATGCATTTAATAGCACACGTGTGATTTGGGACATAAACACAGCACACACAAAGACATGCCTCACGATCAAACGATTCATGGATATATCTGACAGGAAATTATTTCGGGTTCTTTAGACCAGTGGCAACGCACATGCAGGCTTGAATGACGGTGTTGAACTTGCTGAAGGAATGTACCACGATCACTTTTAGAAGCATTCCTATGGTTACTAATACCTGTCACAATTTCATCCCACGGCTGACTCAATGACTTGTTATCGTCAAGGCTACTGCCTAGCAATTGAATATTATATCATTTCAAGCCTTATGCAGAATTGTATTCGAACGATATAATCGGGCGATTGAATGCTGTCAGTTTGTGGGGAGTGAGGGGGGAAATGTCTCTTATACATTCCCGCCCAGGGCGACACCAAGCGTGCCTTTTTCTCTGATTGTTGACTTTCTCGATACTGCAGTGAGTCGACAGGTATGATTTGATTGCTAGATACCCTTGAAATGATCTGGGTCAAATACTGACCATTCTATGTTGTGTTGCAAAACTTTGGGCTTCTATCTCTGATTGATTGGGAAAATACCCTATGTTTTTTGAAGTCTCTATCTATACCTCATGTTGTATACTGTTATCTTCTACTATTTCTATGTGATGGGCATGCTGCTAGTTTGCGCTACCAATTTCGACTCAATATATACTTCACGATAGAATCATAATCGATGATTGTTTTCTTGCCCTTCGGAAACCGGATAATCGTACACTTCCATTTCCACGTTCGCTGCTATCAGTGGCTATTGTGCTTGTCGGGCAGGTCTATGCTCTGACAACAGGTATATTGTAGTTATACTCTGTAGTGCTGTTGGTATCTATAATTCACTCGTTTCCATTTCAATGGCGACTGGTGTCGATCGTACGTAGCAAAACATACTAGAGTAACTGTTATCTGGAACCCGCCCTACAGTGTTTCCGGAGTCATTGCTGTGAAATATTGGGAGATTTTTATGTGTTCATCGTAAACGTGATACCGTCTGTAAGGATATTTTGAAGTCATTGTTTTCGTGTAATTGTATTTTTCTCATCTGTCCCCATAGTTTTCTCTCTTCTGTATATGTTATATGTTCATCTGCCAATGTGATTTTTTCTCTCTAGTTGTTGAGATTATATTTCTATTAGATCTTCGTCCCTTGTATATTATATTTCGGTTGAGGTATTAGTATTGTTTATTCTAGCTAAACTGTATATTAGATGTTTTTTTCGGAAGTGTCATTTACTCTTGATTGTTTCGTCTACTATCTTAGTGTTGGGAGTCTGATCACATTCTTGTTGTTCGTTATTATTATTCTCTCTAAAAGCGCAAGTATATTTTGATATTCTCGTCTATTTATTTTTTTTTCCAAATCTGAATTGTATTTGTCCAGTGGTTATTTATTCGCTGCGTTCAGTCTTTATCTTTTCAAGTGTACGTGATATCTCTTTTTTCGGATTTCATATGTTTACTTGTATCTCATATTAATTTGTCGTATATTCAGTGATTATTCGGTAAGTTTTATTTTTTTTTTTTTTTTTTTTTTTTTTTTTTTTTTTTTTTTTTTTTTTTTTTTTTTTTTTTTTTTTTTTTTTTTTTTTTTTTTTTTTTTTTTGTGTTTCCCCTTTTTTTCTTTTTTTTTTTTTTTCACTACCCATGGATTACCTTGGCTAAGTGTTCGTGTACGGCAGTGTGATCATAACTGCTGCGAACTCGGCGATATGGAGTTCAGATCACCGGTTTTAAACTTTTGCCCAAAACGTCAAGCTGATACAGTGAGCTTGCACTAGACATGACTGAAAAGCACTATACGTATGAAGCAGACAACTGAATATCGGTTTCAACATATCAGTCAAAGAGTCATCGTTTGTTCATAAGCCTGGTTGTTCACCATCGATGGAAATTTAGGTACACACATTTGCGTAACATCCTCGTCTACAAAAAACCCAACATGTCGTACAACATTCATTTGAGCTCAAAATGACGGTTGAAATGGTGCTCTTCATCAATTACACATCTTTGTGAAAAAGTATGCTATGGATGAAGCTGGTGACTACGCCGCAGTTCCCATTGCAAATCAAATTTGAAAGCATGAACCACTCTAAATATACGGGGTGATCAACCTTATGTTGTACTCATCATACTTCACTTAAACCACTGACCTATACGATCGAATCTCGCATCTCACGTCGTATGAGAGCCGTGACACGATGATCGAAATTGGCTGCATGAAAATTCCGTCTGAACTTCAGTCTGCCCTCTGGTAGGGGCAAGCGGTTTCATCACTGCATTATAAGCGTTGTATAATTTACGGCAATTTATCAAAGTGGACAGAGTCACTTGCGTGTTCACTCAAACGATTTGACTGATGTTCTAAAATATCGTCACAACATAACCGCAATATAGTTAAAAGCACTCCTTCAGTGAATGTTACAAGATTGAACCAAACCATCTCAAACAAGATCGTGTAGCCTTCTCTATGGGGCTTTTGTTCGCTCACAGATTTCCTGGCTCTAATATTTTTGACGACGTACCATTCAGTAGCGCATCAGTCTAATCTCTTTATGGGAATTGTGAATAAGTTAACTCATTTTTCGTCTGTCTGCGCGAAAGCGTGTCAAATAATTGATCTATCGCTATGACGTCCGAGTAAGTCAGTGATGCGTTTTGCCGTCAACAGTGTAGACGACCGGGGAGGTAAGACTGATGACAGTGATTTGATGGTTATAACTATTTTGCTCCGTCGCTTATGGATTGGATTCATTCAGGCTCACACAGGTTAGCGAAATCGACACGAAAGTTCTCCAACCGGAACAACCTTACTTACTCATAGTTCGGTTATTTGCTTGTAACATGTAGGCTTCATGATGTTCTGAACATTTGTGTTTAGACCTGATTGTTGACACTTCTTTCTTCTCCTTTGCCTTCCACTTGGGGCTTGGCCTTCCATCCATGGTTGTATGGCAGTCACGTATCCGTGTGAGCAACTAATGTAGCGCTGTCGAAAATGATTACAGTGATCTGTGATTATTGACCGAGTAGCCATCATCAGTTTAAACTGGAATATATATTCAGTCCGTTTTATCATTGTTTTAGAAGAATGAAACGGGTTGGGTAGGATACGTACTGAGTGAGCAGTAATTCTTACAAGAACTCCCTCTGCCAGGTTATGGATACTGTGAGAACCCAGCAAATATATGAGAATACATTGGAGTTAATTTTAGGATACATGCGTCCACAAAAGTGACGATAACAAAGTACACGTTCATCACAGAATCAACCGAACAGTTCGTTTGAATTTTGGTTGTTTGGGTTAAAGGAAGGGAACACCTCTGACAGTGATCCATATAGACCGGCTGTAATAGCGGGGGAATGCATGAATGCGAGAAAGTTCCGCAGTTGCGAACTATCTGTCTGCAAGTTTCAGCATGGGAAATCCAGAGAGACGTACAAGGTGGACAGAGATCCATAAGATTATGACCGTGTGTGAAGTAAAAGCTGTTCTTCCTGGCTTTGCCATTATAACAGTTATGTCGAACTGTAACTTTGCTGGTTTCTTCAAAGTTCAAACTATCCGTCGAATTCTAATGTCAGTTGCACATAATAATAACTGAGAACTGACACACTGCGGGATTACACACTCAAGCCAAACAACAATCGGAGGTTCAGTTATGAATCCTTTCAAGACGACAATCATAATATGTTTTTAATATTGACATTTGAATAGCAAACTCTCAGCACATTTGCACGTATTTCCCGGCATGACCTTGAAATATTTGAAATATCGTCCCCCACATAACCTTGTATAAGAAAAATTAGTATAACATCTCATCTTTGAACAGAATCTGAGGAATGAGCGAACTATTTCTCTTACTGATGTGTGTATCAAACTTTCGTAAACCGCAACCTACCTCTGTCTGATTATGCATTCTTTTGTCAGCAGACTTCATGTTTGTCTTACAATGTTGTTGATTTGTTGTTTTGTAACGCCTGTAATTATCTGTCATGATCGCGCACATCCGAGCGTGTCTCTCACGAATGCGTTGAGAAATATATATTATTATTAAGGCGCCTACACCTTGCAAACAAACAACCGAGCTGTGAGTGAAAGTAAGGCGTCATCAGCGAGACAGCTTCCTTACGGCTTTCACTGCCCCGCATCATTAAGTGCACTCACTTCACAGACAACAACGACAACATTCACGCCACTGAGCTCCTTAGTACATGACCCAACCATCTAAGTCTGTGCAAATGTAGCGACTGAACAAGAGAACTCGTTTGACAATCAGTGCCAAACACCCGCTTCCTAACCTCCTCGTTGCTTACTCGCTGGTGCCACCCGATACGAGCGATTGAACGCAGACATCGGTGGTCAAATACCTGAAGACGGTTCACGTCCTCTACCCTGAGTGGCCAGGTTTCGCTGCCGTAAAGTAATACAGCCCTCACTGTTGTTTGATATACGCGACCCTTAAGCTTTAGGGAAATACCTCTCTGTCGCCATAGGTGTCTCAGATTAGCGAACACCGCCCTAGCCTTGGAAATACGCGCTTCTATTTCATTCCCTACACCTCCGACGCCACCGCTGATGCAGCTTCCCAGGTATACAAACCGGTCAACAATCTCCATGACTTCATTATCTAACATTAAATCTACGTGATCACAACAATCTTGCAGAAGCACTTTGCATTTTGAGGCTGCAAAGCGCATTCCGAAGTACTTAGCAGAACGCGAAATAGCGTCCAGTGTTGTTTGTGCCGCTTGAAAGTTGTCAAACAACACCTTATCGTCAGCATAATCAAGATCAGTCAGTCTTTCACCAGGTAGGAGGTCCACGCCGGCATCATTTGAGTGCCGCAGACAGTCCTCCATTATTTCGTCTATGACGAAATTGAACAAAAATGGCGAAAGGGGACAGCCTTGACGTACGCCGCTCCTGGTGCTGAAACTGTCAGACAGTTCACCGTAAACCCTAACCTGAGCTGAGGTATGGGAATAAAGCGCCGACAGTATGTTCACATACTTAGTCGGTACACCCCTACGTTTAAGCGACTCTAAAAGTGTAGATCGGTCTACCGAATCAAACGCACCTTTATAGTCGAGGAATATGGCGATTGTTGGCCGGCGGTACACATGACGCTGCTCCAGAATTTGGCGAAGGGTGAAAATGTGATCTATACAACCCCGCCCAGGGCGAAACCCAGCCTGTTCTTCCCTAATGTTTACTTCCCGAACTGCAGTGAGTCGACGAAGTATAATTGATGCTAGAACCCTTGAAATGACTGGGGTCAAACTAATCCCTCTATGGTTTTCGCAAAACTTTGGGCTTCTATCCTGATTAATGGGAAAATACCCTATGTTTTTTGAAGTCTCTATCTATACCTCATGTTGTATACTGTTATCTTCTACTATTTCTATGTGATGGGCATGCTGCTAGTTTGCGCTACCAATTTCGACTCAATATATACTTCACGATAGAATCATAATCGATGATTGTTTTCTTGCCCTTCGGAAACCGGATAATCGTACACTTCCATTTCCACGTTCGCTGCTATCAGTGGCTATTGTGCTTGTCGGGCAGGTCTATGCTCTGACAACAGGTATATTGTAGTTATACTCTGTAGTGCTGTTGGTATCTATAATTCACTCGTTTCCATTTCAATGGCGACTGGTGATGTCGACGTACGAGCAATACATAACAAGTAACGTGAGTCGTGGAGACGCCGCCCTACAGATGTTTCGGAGTCATTGCTGATGAAATATGGGAGATTATTTATGTGTCAATCGAACGACGTGCCGTATAACACGTCTGTAAGATATGAATCAGTTTACGTGTAACTGATATTTCTCATCTGTCCCCATAGTTTCCTCTCTGTCATAGATAGTTGCATCTGCCAATGTGATTTTTTCTCTCTAGTTGTTGAGATTATATTTCTATTAGATCTTCGTCCCTTGTATATTATATTTCGGTTGAGGTATTAGTATTGTTTATTCTAGCTAAACTGTATATTAGATGTTTTTTTCGGAAGTGTCATTTACTCTTGATTGTTTCGTCTACTATCTTAGTGTTGGGAGTCTGATCACATTCTTGTTGTTCGTTATTATTATTCTCTCTAAAAGCGCAAGTATATTTTGATATTCTCGTCTATTTATTTTTTTTTCCAAATCTGAATTGTATTTGTCCAGTGGTTATTTATTCGCTGCGTTCAGTCTTTATCTTTTCAAGTGTACGTGATATCTCTTTTTTCGGATTTCATATGTTTACTTGTATCTCATATTAATTTGTCGTATATTCAGTGATTATCCTGTTAGTTTTATTTTTTTTTTTTTTTTTTTTTTTTTTTTTTTTTTTTTTTTTTTTTTTTTTTTTTTTTTTTTTTTTTTTTTTTTTTTTTTTTTTTTTTTTTTTTTTTTTTTTTTTTTTTTTTTTTTTTTTTTTCACTACCCATGGATTACCTTGGCTAAGTGTTCGTGTACGGCAGTGTGATCATAACTGCTGCGAACTCGGCGATATGGAGTTCTGATCACCGGTTTTAAACTTTTGCCCAAACGTCAAGCTGAGTATAAGAGAGCTCGCACAGTACGACGACTGTGAAAGCCATTATATACGTATGAAGCAGACAACTGATATTTGGTTTCAACATATCATGTCAAAGAGCCATCGTAGACAAAGCCTGGTTGGTTCACCATCGATGGAAATTTAGGTACACACATTTGCGTAACATCCTCGTCTACAAAAAACCCAACATGTCGTACAACATTCATTTGAGCTCAAAAATTGACGGTTTGAAATGGTGCTGTTCATCAATTACACATCCATGTGAAAAAGTAGGCTATGGATGAAGCTGGTAACTACGTTTCAGTTCTCACTGCAAATCAAATTTGAAAGCATGAACCACTCTAAATATACCGGGTGATCAATCTCATGTTTTACTCACCGTAAAATATTCCAACTTTACTTAAACCGCTGACCCATCCAATCGAATCTCGCATCTCACGTCGTATGAGGGCCGTGACACGATGATCAAAGTTGGCTGCATGAAAGTTTTGTCTGAAATTCAGTCTGCCCTCTGGTAGGGCAAGCAGTTGCATCACTGCATTATGAGCGTTGTATAATTTACGGCGAATTTATCAAAGTGGACAGAGTCACTTGCGTGTTCACTCAAACGATTTGACTGATGTTCTAAAATATCGTCACAACATAACCGCAATATAGTTAAAAGCACTCCTTCAGTGAATGTTACAAGATTGAACCAAACCATCTCAAACAAGATCGTGTAGCCTTCTCTATGGGGCTTTTGTTCGCTCACAGATTTCCTGGCTCTAATATTTTTGACGACGTACCATTCAGTAGCGCATCAGTCTAATCTCTTCATGGGGATCTGTGAATAAGTTAATTCATTTTCCGTCTGTCTGCGCAAAAGCGTTTCAACAATTGATCTATTGCTATGACGTCCGAGTAAGTCAGTGATGCATTTTGCCGTCAACAGTGTAGACGATCGGGGGAGGTAAGAGTGATAACAGTGATTTGATGGTTATAACTATTTCGACTCCGTCGCTTATGGATTGGATTCATTCAGACTGACACAGGTAAGAGGAATCGACACGAAAGTTTCTCAAACGGAACAACCTTACTTTTACTCATAGTTCGGTTATTTTGCTTGTAACATGTTGGAATCATGATGTTTGGACATTTGTGTTTAGACGTGATTGTTGCAAACTTCTTTCTTCTTCTTGCCTTCCACTCAAAAATTCGGCTTTTATAGCCATAGTTGTATGGCAGTCACGTATCCGTGTGAGCAACTAATGTAGCGCTGTCGAAAATGATTACAGTGATCTGTGATTATTGACCGAGTAGCCATCATCAGTTTAAACTGGAAGATATATTCAGTCCGTTTTATTATTGTTTTAAAAGAATCTATAACGGGTTGGGTTGGATACGTACTGAGTGAGCAGTAATTCTTACAAGAACTCCCTCTGCCAGGTTATGGATACTGTGAGAACCCAGCAAATATATGAGAATACATTGGAGTTAATTTTAGGATACATGCGTCCACAAAAGTGACGATAACAAAGTACACGTTCATCACAGAATCAACCGAACAGTTCGTTTGAATTTTGGTTGTTTGGGTTAAAGGAAGGGAACACCTCTGACAGTGATCCATATAGACCGGCTGTAATAGCGGGGGAATGCATGAATGCGAGAAAGTTCCGCAGTTGCGAATACCTGTCTGCAAGTTTCAGCATGGGAAATCCACAGAAACGTACAAAGTGGACAGAGATGCATGAGATCATGATCGTGTGTGAAGTAAAAGCTGTTCTCCATGGCTGTGCCCATTATAACAGTTATGTCGAACTGTAACTTTGCTGGTTTCTTCAAAGTTCAAACTATCCGTCAAATTCTAATGTCAGTTGCACACAATAATAACTGAGAACTGACACACTGCGGAATTACACACTCAAGCCAAACAACAATCGGAGGTTCAGTCATGAATACTTTCAAGACGACAATCATAATATGTTTTTAATATTGACATTTGAATAGCAAACTCTCAGCAGCATTCCTATGGTTACTGATACCTGTCAGAATTTCATCCCACGGCTGACTCAATGACTTGTTATCGTCAAGGCTACTGCCTAGCAATTGAATATTATATCATTTCAAGCCTTATGCAGAATTGTATTTGAACGATATAATCGGGCGATTGAATGCTGTCAGTTTGTGAAGAGAAGGGAGAAACAGAATTAGACGAACTCTTCTGAAATGGTGTGGATTTCTAGGCGAACGCCTGGCTGGTCGCAAGATCCCATTAAAGATTCGTATAACCAAGTTTCGGTTGTTAAACTCAGATAGGAAATGTTCCATTTTATATACAAGCACCCCATCATCAGTGGTGGTAGATATCAACTGCAATATTTTTGGACACAGAATGCACCATATAGAGTGGTTGGGATGCCACAACTGTCATGGAATCATAGAGCAGAAGAGAAATAACAGCTGCAGTTTGAGGATATGAGAGAGCGAAGACACATTAGTTCATTCATGAAAGATCGGAAAATGCGGTTCTATTGGCGTTGGTCGGCTCGAGTGTGTTTTCGTTTTTGCAGTACTGGCTTCTGTCAATTTACCTACTCTTCTGTGATCTTACCTTGTCATGCCAAAATACTTATACAGTTCGAAACAAGCAATTCATTTCCGATTCGTTGAATAGGCTCATGTCATAATAAGTTGCCTAACCTATCATTAGGTTTGCGCTGTTGAATATATCACTATTACATTGAGTAATTCTTCAGTCGTCGAACGAAAATATGTGTGCAGTACGGTCATTCAGGACCGTATGAAACGTGGGCATATAACGGGCTTGTTTGCAGCGACAAATTGTGCAGATCAGGATCACGAGGGATGTCATTGTTTACGCCCCATGTTTGGTAGTGGAGTTGAACAAGAACAACCAACATCTATTTGTTCACAATTTATTGTCAATGTATTCTTTGTTAGAGGTTAACCGTCAACAACATCAAATAAAATAGATCAAGTTTGTTCAAAGACATACGAATTGGATTGGGGGATTTGTTGCATGGAGAATCCAGACTACATTTCGAAAACGAAAGTGAATGGTCACGATAAAGACACTTGTCCAACGTCCGCGGGGTTGTACGATGCCATTCATCATTCCTGAAATGAAAAATGTTATTTTGGAATGACTCTGCTTCTAGGCTCATGCGAATTTAGTGCTCGATTGCCTGTTTCACTGACTGAATCGGATGCTTATTAAGACCCGCGTCGTGACCATTTGAATGTGAAGAGGAATTATAAGGGACAATTCGTTCTACATTTGCGTGAAAACAACTATGTCATGACTTTAGTTCATAAAGTTATATGTATTTTTAACACAGATCAAGATATCGGCAGATGTACTCATGTGTTCATGTTTTACACTCCACGCTCAAGACAACGTCGTTTCACAAAACAGTATTTTGTGGTCAGTGAGATAACGTTGTATGCGGCGTTACACATGGAAATACCCAAGTGTTTCACATGGCTGATCCTTAGTTTGAATAGCGATTATCAGAATGAAATAGATTTCGATTAAGCCATCATTTATGGGTTGTTTCGAGCACATGGATTGTCATGTCATAAATGGTGCATGTTGTTGAAACGAACTCAAGTTTTCCATGGTGACTAATTTTGCGCACAGTTTATAAGTGTGCAAGTGATGAATACGGAGATCAGTGTAACTTGGTGCACGACATGAGTGTCTAAGACATGTGAGTTGCATCGATTAGCCATGACGATTTTTTGCATTTCAAATGTAGTTGGGGAATTTAGAAATGTAGTCAAAAGTAACGCTATAGAGCCTACCAAATTGTTTTGATGTAAATATACATGGTTGAAAAATGTAAATTTTTCTCTACCTGAAGATAACATAACACAACTGTTGACACAAAATCTTGATGAACATTCGTATTTTGTTTTGATCATATGAGGAGTTCAGCTTTGATGGTTTACTAGTGTCTATTCACTGTTCCAGATGCATCAGGAAACAAGAGAATATTTATTGCTAATCAGACATTGCCGGACCTCGGGATATACCCTGTTTTCCGCCTAATTGGTGCGGATGGGACAGTCCACCTCGGATTGTCACTCTGCACTGGCCACGGTCGTATGAACTCAAAATGATTATCAGTGAAGTTTCAGTATGCTCAGCCTCAAATCGTGACTTCACCACCGATAGTACAATTAGTCGAACTTATCAGGTAGAGACAATCTGGATTGCGGTATGAAACGGTCGCCCTTCCGTGTTGCGAATCAAAACTCTTATCCACACGGCCATTTGTTCAATGAGTTCTGCTTCTGATGGGGAATTCGTTTGTACTACGTACTTGACTGCTCAACTATCTCTAGCTGATAAGTATGTACGAGAATATTGTCGATCGTGGACTGTCGGTTTTGAAGGTGAGCATCAAGAAGTATATAAATACACGTTTTTATTGAGGTGAGAGTGAAATGTCACTAACAGTTTTTGGTAGAATGTCGTCCATCGAATTGTCATTATAATTAATGCCTTTTTGAGAAAATTATTTGTTGCTGAATCCTTTAGGTCCCACTGTAGGAGATGCAAATGACAAGGTTTCCACAGTTCCACTGTTACTCGTACAGACATTTGGAGTGTCAGGTTTTCAACAGCAACCATCACACCAAGAATGGTTATGCTTAAGCTTGAAAGAAAGCGACGCTCTCAGCAACACACTGTCATTATCATCCTAATCTTAATTTGAATCTGGCGCTATCAGTCAAGCGTGTTCAATATAATGCCATTAACTCCAATATTGTCTCGGGAGCAAAATCCTCTCCAGACTCTCCATCACCACTGCGTGTGAATAATGTCTGGCTTGTTGGGCCACTTTCGGTAGAATAATGAATGCAATTGCCTTATACTTTAGCTACAGTTTGGTAGCCACTGGATCAATATTCCGCAGTTGGATCAAGGTAACTGTCTTCGCGTAAATTTATTGAGCTGTGCTTGAAACAAATAAGAAGTTTTATGAATACTGGTTGTTGCCATTTTAATAGTGCTTGTAGTTGTTCACTGCCTCTGCGATCAACTTGCCACTTCCTCTCTCCTTAGTCGGAAGGAGACATTAGACCCGAGTTACGTTCTTACTACACCTAATCAGTGGAGCATATACCTGGCTAAACCGAGCAAACAGTTCGACCAAATTGAACTATATTCACAAGTTTGTGGTTAGGCGTTTGTATATGAGTTTGAAGCTAATTCCTTCATCGAGAGAAAGTCCTAGTGTTAACCCCATCAACGCAAAGGTTGAGGCACAAATTCCGGTGCAATGATAGATTTTCACTGCCACTGAGCTCCACTGAACGTAAAGCTCGACTTTGGTGAGTTCTTCCGAAGTTGGTCGGTAAACAAGCTTATTTGCATTCAACATTTGATATTGAACGTGGATAGTGTTCACTTTGTAACAAGTAAAACTCTCGAATGTTGCACAGCAAAATACGTTCACATTTTGACAATCAGAATGAAAATCCACTGACTTACGGATAATTGTAAAAACACACGATACGTAGGGATCCGGGTGCTTTTCTGTGGCGGCGTGTGTAATCACAACCCATCTGTGTGACTTTGTTTGGAGCACTCTTTCGAAACATCAGGTGAAGTAGATTGCACAAATAATGTAATTATTTTCAAAGTGAGTATCGGACCTATTCAAACGTATATCATGACAAACGAAATGTTCATTGCATATAGCAAAAGAAACCAATTCCAACTACTACTTTTCGTTTTGACCTCAATGGTGTCAGTCACCGAGTCCGTTGAAACCAACAGTTGACTGTCGGCATTATCGAAGTTTATTGTACAGTTCACAACTATCCTCGGGGTTGATACAAAAAAGACAATATCACTGCCCGTTGAAATTAAGATCACTGGTAGCTTTATTTGGTTTGAACGGCACTACAAGTGGTTACAGCTGGTTACCAGCGTGCTTTCCGAAGTGGATTTCGGCAACTAGATTGTCCC
>LOND01005537.1:16375-32702 GCA_014220965.1 Paragonimus kellicotti
TTGTGCGGTACAAATAATCCGTCTGCTTTCTCAATTGCGCTTGAAACGCGCAGTAGTTCTGGTCCACTGGAGTCATAATCAAGAAGAAGTGAACCTAGGTAGCTTCTCAGGCCGTTAAAATCAGCCTGATTAAAATTTCGAACTGTGGACTTTTTACTGGTTGTTGTAACCAGTAACAGATAAGATCAAAGGTGAGCAGAGAGTGGTCACTGTGTCCAAGTGGTGGTTTGATGATCACTCTGTCTACCAGGTGGCTCTCATTAGTGATGACTAGGTCGAGCAGAGAGGGACTCTGACCAGGACGATGCCGCGTCGGGGCGTTGACATGCTGTGTCCACGCTCTCCGTCGTATCAGCGTTGACAGGAATGTCAAGAATCCGCTTTCACATTCCTGGTGAGATACTGATACCAGTTTCATCTTGGATGCATTGAAGTTACCCATAATAAGCAGAGGCATGAAGAGTTGTCTAGGTTTACAAGACGTTTGTCATCGTCGGAGTCGTTGGATGAAGAAGAACGATAAATGCCTCTAACTAGGAGTGAAACTTGGCCACGTAATGCCAGTCGAAGCCATAGAGCATCACATTTACCCGAAGAATGAAATTCACCGATAACCGTGGGCGCTGGAAGACACTGCGGTAGGAAAATCGCAGAACCCCCTATTCTTCCTCGGGCGGAGTCAGCTCGGTAAACTGAATACCCGGGGACACTCAGTTCACTGTCACTGACGTCACCTGTAAGCCAGGTCTCCGTGAAAGCAAACATGTGGGGTTGTGTCATGAATTAACTGTCTGATTTCCGGTAATTATTGAACAAACAACACATTTCGTACACAGGCACTTAAGAGCTATTCACCCACTTGATTTCACGAGAAAAGAGAGGGGAGTGTGAGAGGAATAGCTTGGGGAAGACCTAGGATTGAGGAGGATGTTGGGGTTGGACTCTGTCTGTACTGCCGAATGGTTCCGAGGGAAACAACACAAGCAAGCATCCCAGCCATCAAAACATCTCAAATTACCTAGGTAATTTCTAAAAAATATCCGGTAATTTGACCCGGTAATTTTAGGGGTAATGACCCGAAAATTACCCTAAAAATTACCCTATGGGTAATTCACCCCACAAATTACCCATTTTATATACTTCAATTTTTCAAATTTTTTCACGAAAATGCGAACAAACTATTTTCTCATCGTCTTACGCACTGCCTTATGTGCATATACCTTGTAGTAATACTGCAGAATAAGCCAAACGGTCGCAAACGCCCCTGAAAAAAACAAGTTTTTTGGTTATCTTCGAAATTCAATAACTCCCTTAATAATGCGGATACGGCAAAAGTTATACAAGGCAAATGGATAGGAAACCACACGTAGCCTCCAATAATGCTACAACCATCCACCGGTTCGAAACGACTAGGCCCAAAACAACCTACCTTAACTTGTACGAAATTCAAAATTCACCCACAGACAAGTTTTACGGTTATCTTCGAAATTCAATAACTCTCTTAATAATCCAGATACGGCCAAAACTTATACACAAGGCAAATGGATAGCGAAACCACCCACGTTAGCCTCCAATAATGCTACAACCATCCACCGGTTCGACACGACTAGGCTCAAAACACCTACCTTAACTTGTACGAAATTCAAACTTCAACGGAGTTTTATGGTTATCTTCGAAATTCCAACTCCCTTAATAATCCGGATACAAAGAAAATGGTGTGAAGCAAACGGATAAAAAACCACACGTTGCTTCCAACAAGTGTCCTATGAGCGTCCTAACTGAACATTTTTAGGTCACTCATAGGACGGTCAGAAAAAATTTCCGCGTAGCACGGCTTATACCACATTTTCGGTTCCGCACGTAATTTAGCGATTACACTTACTACAGGTAATTCTGCACATTTCCACTAACGTAACCACCCCCGACTTATCGCGAAATAGCGGAGAGGCGTCAGACACAGAAAGAAGACGACATTTACTGTGTGGACTGTATTGAAATTGGAAAAAGTACAAGGATGATATGATCACGGATAGTCCGTGTCCTCGTTCACTGGATCCATGTGCCGGTGTGATTTTTTATTTGGCAACCGCGCATGCGCGTGTTCCCTGAGTGTCCTATGTTGCACAATTCAAATTTAACTCGTGCGCGCTTGCTGGTTTCGTCTGCACGTTACAGTTTACTAGCATTCGCGCCGCTCCACGTAAGACGAACAGCAATGCCATCTACAAGTCCAAAACTCTCTGGATCTGCAGGAACTGAGTTAAGTTATTCTACGAGTTTTTCCGATGTTGTTTCAAAGTTGTGTGTTGTTACTATCGCTTTGTTTTATCTTACTGGATCGTTTGCAGCGCCTCTGTGGTTTCGCTATTTTCGATGGGTCGGAAGAAGAGGAAGCAGTTGAAGCCGTGGTGCTGGTATGTTCGGCGCATTTTGTTTATTGTTCACATTAAAGGTACTGCAACCGGGAGTTCGACGATGAGAAAATTTTGATACAGCACCAGAAAGCAAAGCATTTTAAATGCCCATTTTGCCATCGGAAGTTGTTTACTGGGCCTGGCCTTTCCATCCATTGTAATCAGGTTCTTTGTGATCTCTTTCCCGTATTTTTTTTAAGGTTCACAAAGAAAAGCTTGATAAAATTCCAAATGCACTGCCCAACCGAACGAGCACCGTGATTGATATATACGGGATGGTCGGGATTCCTGAGGTTGATCTCATTGAACATGAGCGGTTGAAGCTTGGCATAGAAGGTATTGCTAGTACTTAAGTGATAATCCCTTCAGCCGAAGAACCCCCTGAAAAAGTTAGCAAGGTTGAAGAGGGGTCTTCGTACTATCCTCCTCCGCTTCCTCCTGCTTTGCCGTTTTTGCCAGCAATCAATCCGGCTTTGACTGCGTATACTCACCTGGGAGGTAAGTCTTCAAGTTCTACTCAACTTCGCTCATAGTCATTCCTGGAGTCCCGATTGCGCCTGTTAGGTAAGCCTGTGATTTTCAACATACTGTTGTAGTTCTGTGCCCTTACCGCCGCCACCACCTCCCCCTCCGCCGCCACCGCCTTGCGCTCCTGTTCTTGCGCAAGTGAACATAGCGGCTTCAGAACAGGTTTGACAGTCAATTTACTATTAACCTTTTCAGCAGTCTCCCACAGTACCGAAGCCAACTTTTCCGGCTTATTCTTCACCGAGTTCTGCTGTCAGAATTCACACACCTAAAGTTCCTAAGCCTGCATCTGGCGTCAACGGAGTGTTTGTCGACTTAATCCATCCCAGCGATGATCTGTCATTGGTATGTTCTCGCTTAATACAATGATCGTCTTTCAGGAGGAGTTGCGTGCTGAAATAGGTAAGTATAAACATCTGCTGGACGCCGCAAACAATCCTCCGACTCCCGTAACTCTTGTTTCGGCTTCGGGCCCCCCGCCAATAACCATGGTGAACACCATGGCGCCTGCTGCCTTCGTTCCTCTCGGTGTTGCACATACTGCGCCTATGCTATATCCTGGTGTAAGGTCACATTTTACGCCTCAAATGGCAATGGCGCCGGGTTTCATGCCTCCTGCCGGTACGTATTTTGTGTCGTTACAAACCTACTATATATTCCTGTGCGGTCCCTGTTTTTGTCCCGTAAACAGCTGTCTACCTCGTCAGCAAAATATGCCCCTGACAGCTATACCATTCATTGTTGTGTCGAAACGCGTAGTTAGTTCCATGCCGAATTGTGCGGCGGCCCACCGAACGTGATGTTTGGCGTCGAGGTCAGTAGTTGTGCTCACAGCGAAATGGATGAGTTTCCTCGCTGGTCGATTGCGACGTCTTATGAACACTGGAGAAAACGACGGGTTGTTCTGCTTGACAACATAGTCGTATAGTATTATTTCGAAATAGTGTTTACGCCGCCTGGTTGCTAGCGCATGTTCAGATATAGACTGGGAAGTACTTCTAATCAGGTGCCGGTGCCTAAATGTGTCAGTGGTCTTGGTGGTGACTTGCTACCGTTGTTCCAATTATCTTTCGTGGAACAAAAGGTTAGTTCTTCCAAGCATGTGTCCGCCAGCATGTGAAAAGAGTCATGCTTGTTGACCGTGTAGTTAGTGATTAGTCGTCCAGACGTTAGTTTGTCACCGTGCTTATTTCTGATCATCGTGGTTGGCGTTGCAGGGAGTTCAGCAAGTGTTCAAGTTATGAATTAGTTTACTGGCGCCTGTAGAAGGTTATTCTGATTGCTTCGGACGCGTCACACTTAAACAGTGTGGTTTACTTACTCGGGACATCTTACCGCTGGACGTTTACCTGCGCTTATTCGCAGTTAATAAAGGCTTTTTATGAGACATTCAACACAGAACCGTGAACCAAAGAGGTTTCCCGAGACCAACACAGCTAATTGGAGATGACAGGTTAACGGTGAATGCTAACCTGCCAACTTGTCTAACGCTCGCCGCAAACGTCTGCCGAATTAAACGACTCGTGCTTAAGTGATCAGCATTCGTTGATCGGATAGTCGGGCGTGATTGTTGCAGCTTCCTGATCACGGTTGTGTATCGAATGTTATGTACCCTTCTTGCTGTAGTCAACCTCGTCCCCTTAAGGTTTGTAAGGCGGTGTAAGTCGTCTGCTCTATTTCCGACCATACGCTTGCACGTGTTCTCTGTAAAAAGCTGCCTCATAACTCATCGACACAGTTATAGCTGTGAAGCAATCGTCCGGCTTCTGTCGGAAGACGCTAGGACCTAAGGATCCGAAACATCTGGTCACAGACGCTGCCTGATGTAACGCAGAATGATGCATGTATGAGGACTGATATATCAGCTACACATGTCCGATTTTCTCTACCCTTTCTGTGACCTGATCTTGATTATTCCTGTACCAGACTTGAGTTAAGGTAAGCTGCTGAACCATCCACGTCTTTGGTTACCGTTTCTACTAAACGGATATTGTTCAGAAGCTCTCAGCTGTAGCGTCACTCGCGTCGCCTTAGCGAAAGTGGCCTATTATGGATCTGCATATCCACACTAGCGTCGGGTCACCATCCTCTGTTGTCGCGGAACTATACGGTTAATTTTCCAAACTCGGAATTCGGAACTGAGCTACCCTCGAGCAGTTAACAGACTTTGCCATGGCAAAGTGACGTCTACGCGTACCACCGTATCTGCGTAACGGTGGCAACACCTACCAAATGCAGAGCTCACTTTCCAGGTAATCTATGGCGGGCCTTCGGACGAGGTTTTTATAAACTTTGTTGTGCTGCTATCCATTGGTTGTTTGTGTTCACGGTTATCATGACCTGGGGCGTACATTTTGGTATAACGAAATGATTAAGCTGTACTTTACTGTACAGTCATTCTCCCTGGAACAAATCCCTAAACTTTGAGATGAGTCCCTATCCGCAGGCGATTTCCATTGTGCCAGTGATAACTCGGAGCGTCCATCTATACCGGAAATCACATTTTTGTTTGGCAGTGCAAACAAATCAAGTAAAAACACCCGTTTTGTGCATGTTTGCCGAGACATATTTAAAGATAAACACTTGAAGAATTTCGTACTCTGGTAGGTATGTTAATACAAAGCGTTTTGATCGATGGCTTAGAAAAGAAAATTGTGTAGATGCACGAGTTTAAAAGAAAACTTTCCGCATACCTTGGTTCCTAACGTCGGTGCAAAGACTCTGTGTTAAGCCATCTGTTTGAGTTTGCGTCGTTTGAAGGTTTTGATTTTCCCTCTTACTCTTGTCCTTAGCTGCGGATAATCGCAATTACAGTCTGGGACGGTGAACCGAAACGGTCTTTGTTGTAGTTTTCGTTGAAAGTGTTTAAAATAAGGTTGGATTCGTATTGGGAACGACTGGTGGACAACTAGGGTGTTTTCGCTTCCGTCCTGCTACGCGGCTACCAACGGGGGATAAAGTCACGCATGCGAAGTTTTATGGCAGTATGTAAATCTGCGGAAGAGTGATTGCTGTCCTGTTATTAAATGATAATGGGCTGGCGCTACCGTTTTTTCCCCCACAAGGTACCACCCTCTAAGTACAGGAGGTCAGGAAGTTAACCAGGTCTCTAACTATCGTAGTGCCTGTCGTGATCATCCTTTGATGTGCTAATCTGACTAACCCCTTTTGCTCAACAGGTTTTAGAGGTGTGCAAGCTGTCGTGGTCCGATCCCTTCATGAGCAGCGGATTTACTCCCGTTGCATTAATAGCTTCAGGCGAGTGCTGTCACTTGTATAGGTGAGCTCGTTTGCTTTCTTAATCATTGTGAAAGAATTCATTGGCTTAACGGTCGTACTTATAGCTTACGTTCATCTCCAAAAGTCAACGTAAACTTCTCAACATGGTCAGAACGGGCTGTTTTCATTTAACTGTTTGGGATCAGGAGTAGAGAATTGACGTCAAACTGCTCGAAACTGTGAAAGAACCCCTTCGAAGATGATGGTTTTCAGTTCTTTGACTTGCTTTGATACCTGTAGTAACTCTTGCCTATTGTCATTTTAAATGATGAGCCCTTAAAGGTCGGATTGGTGTTTACGCACCTTGAGTTTTCTCAGCGCCGATGGTTACTTTGTGCGGGTGATGTTCACATGCTCATCGGCTCACTTTCGTTTTTTGGAGGCCGAGCATATAATACTTTCGTACAAGTAGCCTTATATTGCTTCAAAACATGGTCATGTGCGAGCAGCCGTCGACTCCAACAGGAGCCTTTCATTAACCATACGGAGTTTGGTGACATTTTTTGGAACCGTTTGACTACAATGGTTACTGAACGTACTGTTCCCATTTCACGGTAGTTTGGCCCAAAAACGTATGCCAGCCTGTCATCATTATCATAGACGTACTCATCGGTGGTTCTCGCTGATACTTAACTGCCACACAACCATGACGAAAAAAGCAAACCCTGTACAGAGAAAGGATAAAGCAAAAGAGAACGGAAAGGAACCTAACTACTAAAAGTAGATATATATTCGAACAGTCAAGGTGCCTACACCTTGCAAACAAACAACCGAGCTGTAAGTGAAAGTAAGGCATCATCAGCAAGACAGCTTCCTTACGGCTTTCACTGCCCCGCGTCATTAAGTGCACTCACTTCACAGACAACTCGGCCAAACAACGACAACATTCACGCCACTGAGCTCGATTAGCCGCCATCTCACCTAATGTCTCAAGCCACCGACTCTGTGAGTCACGAGGGCCCCAGACCAAGGAGACAAACCTATACTTACAGTGGCCAACCTCTTGATAAACTTTTCCAGGTCATCATTTGTTCACCTCACATTTCACGCCAGTCAGCCGCAGCGTCGGCAAAGAGTGCTCGGTGTGGCAGACGACTAGCTGGCATCCTTAGTACATGACCTAACCATCTAAGTCTGTGCAAATGTAAGGATGAACAAAACTCGTTTGACAATCACTACCAAACACCCGCTTCCTAACCTCCTCGTTGCTTACTCGCTGGTGCCACCCGATACGAGCGATCGAACGCAGACATCGGTGGTCAAATACCTGGAGACGGTTCACGTCTACCTGAGCGGCCAAGTTCTGCTGCCGTAAAATGAAACACTCATGTCTGTTGCCTTGTATACGCGGCCCTAAAGCCTCGGAGAGATGCCTGTTTGTCACTAGAGGTGTCCTAACTCAACAAAGCCTGTCGTGTGTGTTTGCATACGTTAGTTTGGTTTGTGAGAGTCATTTTGCCTCTCGGTATACTGTTTGGGTTTAATTTTCAGAGCCCGCCTTCATAGAATATTCTCCAATGTTTTTGAGTCCAGAGGACCGCGGGTGTTTTCGTCCGTAGACCCTGTTATTCCTCGTGGTCGGTGTCACTCACATTGTCTTTTTAGTTTTTGTACCGTTTGTTCTGTTGAGCCCGCAATGTCTCTGGTAATCACGACATCACTGTCAGCGGCTGCTCATTTTACAGTACCTTTTGATCAGCCTCGACCCTTCATTAGGCGATGCACACTGACCGCTAGCCTAATTGTTATTGCTTAAGTTTAGGCATTCCCATCGGACACAGATCACATTCTGGTCTTATGCCAGGTCCCCCGTGCGATATGAACGCTAAACATCTCTCCACCTTCATCCGATTTTCATTTTATCCGACCTACTTGTTCCCAGTTACTGCTGGTAACCAGCCTGCTGTTGATTATTAGCAGTTAAGTATCAACCACTGATGTATTTCCAAATGGTTGTTTCCAAACCTAATGTTTCCAAACCTAATGTTCCAAGTGGCGTTTTTCGTTCCTCCTCTAGCTTTTGGTTTACCATCGATGCCACCTGCACCAGCCGCTATGCCTCCGTGGTCAGGGATGCCCACCATGCGCTATTGATGCAAGTCAGTCTTGCACGTGCATATATATGGACATTTGCGAAGTTATCATTTGATCATGTTGTAAATTGTCTTGTTGCAATCTCACGAGGATGCCAACAAATTTCCACCCACTTATCTTCTTTTTCAAGTATTCGGGAAACTGTAGACAATTGCAGGCAAATTGTTCGCGGGTAGGTTCCATTCACTGATGTTATATTCAGTATCTTGTCGTGGATTCTGAATTGGTTGGTGCTTGTACCAATATGCAGCGGCAGTCGAATAGTCAGGTGAGTGGTGGGTAATGAACAGCCTAACAGTGGAAACTCTGGTACGTCAACATGTTGGTTGCATGTGCGTGCGTTGTACCGTTCAGTACTGTTCTCTTTTCTATTCTGCAGCATGACATCTTTTGTATTGGGCAGATAGGAGAGCCACTGACGGCACAATTTTGTAATTGGTTCGAGGTATGTTCTATCTAGGGATAGGGGTAAGTTCATCCTATTTTCGTGTTGAATCTGTATTGCAAGGCACAGCGTGCTTGTTTTGACCTCTCTGACTTAACCTTTAAACGAGTCTCTCGATCTTAGGGCATTCTGTCACATCAACATATACACAGACAAAACGTCATTGTCTTCATTCATAACAACCATGAGCCTGACGAGAAAGTACTGGGGTTGGAACGACCGTTCATGGAAACAGTAACGCGGATTAACGTAGGAGGAAAGGTGAAAATGGACGAGAGGTTGCTGTGTGGCAGAATTAATGCAAACACACCACTAACTGTAACGCGTTGTCACCTCAGACAACGTTCCCAACCAGCGATTTGAACGGTCTCGAGAGTCCCAACCAAACAGGCGACGCTTGTCTATTTACTCAACGGAATATTCAGACAGCCGTTTTGGGCAACTGCCGGTGATCTCAACAAATAATACCTGCTGTGGAATGTGAACCAACCACCGCCGACTATGTGACCTGTTTAGTTGACCGATTGATCGCGTATCCCGAGCGTTCCAAAACAAGCCATCTGTCAGGTTGTGAAATTTGCACTGGCTGGAAATCTTGCTGCGGTAGTGTGTAATATCGAGCTTACGTTCGTAAGCTAGGTAACTGGACAAATTTCCGTTGTTTTTCTGCTAAGATTTTGTTCACAAGTTTGTGTTTATAACTTCGGCGATGCGTGAGTCAGTGCGAAGGTCAGTGGCAATTCGCTATGCAGTCACCGGTTACAGTTCAGGACGGAATGTTATGATATTATTGGCCACATGGATCTTGCCGTTCGACCGTCTATAAAGTAAGACTAAGCAATGAAAATTACCCCGGATGCCACCATAGTCTTCTTTTCAGCTCGCCAGCCTGTGCTTGTTTTTTTTTAAATCGATGATTGGCTAGTCTATTACACTTAGTTATATGGATGTTACTCCCTTGTTTCAACCGCTGAAACATGGTTTCTAGTGCCGCTGGTCATCAGCCTATTCCACAGTCTTAGACGGTAACTCCTGCGCGGATCACTTATCTTGTAGCCCTCAGGTGTAATTTATTACGGGTATTTTTACCGCCACAAAACTGCAGTATCACAACGAATGTGTTATTTGCATCAATATCTGATGATTGAATGGTCTATCACAGATGATGATAGAGAAATGATTAGCAAAAAGGAGCATCAATCACGGTCAGTAATGACTAAATCATTATTGAGCATTTATTTATAGCGGGCGAGCTTACAGGAATCCCTGGATTCTCAGTCCCAACACTACTTGATAGTGATGTCAATAAATCATTGGTTCCGTTTATACTGACTCATCAATAGAGTATTCGCTTTTGTCGTAAACAGCGAATTTCATTTTAATTTGATAGTTTGTCATAGGTTACGTGGTCCGAGATTCACCTGCCACAAGTATATGACGTTTGGGCTTCCAAATCCCATCCACTTTTCATGGTTTTGAGTAGTTTCACGGCATATGGACTTGTAAACTTGGTACCGCGCTTGCATAATTTTGAACGCAAATTTGTAATCTGTGCAGGCAAACTGATGAATTGTTAAGGGTTTGAGTTCACAAAATCCCTTCGGCTAATCTATTAGACATTTTTTCGCATCGCGGAGTTGTTCAACTTAGTTGTCCATGCTTATGACAAGCAGTTCGCTGTGTGTTTTTGATGGAGTTCGATCATGTAAACAGTGGAAACAATTTTGCAAGATCAAGCACCTTTGTTGGTGTGCTTTGTTTCATTGTCTTTCAGGTGTCCGGTTCGTCTGGCTGCCAGAGTTCTATCGCTTCATTCACACCAGTTTACACGTTCATACTCAACCTCTTGTACAATTGGAACATCCAATAATCGCTTCTTTTTGTTCGAGCTATTTGATAAAGCTGAATGCTTATCTCGATTCTTGTGACCGCTTTCCTCACCGTGATTTACATTGGCTTTGTTCTGATATATGTTTGCCGGAGCTACAAGTTGATACAGTAAGGTATGTGGGGTAGGTTCTAAAATCTGTCAGCTGTATTCTTAAAATAAAAGCTTGCATTACGACTTTTTCCAATGGTCTTGTGAACGTTGGGTGGAAAACAATGGTGGTCCGTCGTGAAGCAAGACTTAATTGGGTGATATGATTTGGATTGTTACTTGTGGCTCTGTAAACGATTATCCTTCTGTCGTAATGGTCTGCTCTTATTTTTAGGCTTAGCCAAGCAAATATTGCTCGATCTGTATCACTTGTTCTACTTCCTGCGCTTGATTCGATGGAGCATATCATGTGTATTTTATACTTCATGTGTTGCGCACTGCTTATCAATTCTCATTTCAGTTAAAAGTGTACGTGACCTTCATCCACTCATCATTTTGTAGCGCATTCACTGATCAAATGGAATATAGTGTCAGTCGACGTCGTGTCGGAAAAATGTCATTTTTTTTGGAAACAAGCTATATACCTTCATCACGGTCTGGTTGCTCTCAATCAACCTGAAACCAACGGCAGAACCTAAATGCGGAAAACTGAAAACGCAAGGTAGGCTGACACTTGGTCGGTTCCAGTCCAGTGTGCGACGGATTCTCGTGTACTCAGACTGACTGCCGTAGCTGCTTTAAAACTTGGACTTGTTGACGTAGGCCTCTGTAAAGTGCGATGATGCACGTGCCCGAGGAGTGGTATCGAGTCCCCGTTGACTGCGTACAACAGGTGTATGTACAACATGCATATTCGTTCTCATTGCGTGCATGTTAGTTGTGTATTGGAGCTAGGTTATTTCAAGCGACCGTCCATAATTCAAAGTCAAGTTTCATAAGTTGTGATATGGTTTGTGCATGTTCTAAGGAAACGTTCCGTAGTTTCTGTTCTTCACAGACAACTACTGATTGCGAACTAAAACTTGTGTACATTGCTGGTGGTGCATTAAATTTTATACTTCCGAGCGTGTTTCGATGTGTGCGTGCGAGACTATTTTGTTCGGTTCTTCCGCACACCATGTTGAACCGGATGAGTGATGTTTTCGTATGCGTGGGACTTGCTGTACACCTAAAAAGTAAGGTTACAACATTGGGTCGACTCTGACCCGACGTTCGTTATATCAAGGGATCTATTTGAAACTGTCGGTCGTTTCTTTACGTCGTTATGATCCATAACATTGTTGGCTAGGTTTCTGTGAGCCGTAGCGTTCGAGGCTGCGGTCCGAAATTGTTTTTGTGTGGTTTCAGATAGTAAACCGCTTGTGTTACTGGGATTGGCTCTCCATTCCTGTGGAAATTCTACTTTCTTCATACCCAGGACCGTCTTGTAGGCTTGTCGATGGAAACCAACACACCTGGGAGAAAGTGCGTCACTTGGTCATGAAATAATTGATTAATTATGCTCACGACCAGTTACTCGCTCAAGCCAATAACTCCGCAGCTGAATATTGTTTTTAGCGCAAACTAAAGCCTCGTCTAATCAATGCGGCTGTCTCTGCAAATCACCGCAGTCGCTGTTTATGGCGGCAATCTGATCACGATAGATCCAGCCACTTCCACTGTGCCATTTCGTCGAGGGGTGCCCGTTTGATTCAACTGAGAGTTTGGGGGAAGCTAAGATTGTATCATTTCGCTAAATGTTTATGCGCAACAACCTTATGAGAGTGGGATGTCGCTTATATCACTGCTACCTTTGTGCACACAGGTTTAACGCTAGTGAATGTTGGGAGTCACAAAGTAATTCAATTTCCTAACCCTTGACTAACGCTTGACTCCAATTTCGTCAATATACTTAGCTCCATTTATGAGCTGTTTGTACAATTGTAAGTCGTATAATGTTGAAATATGTGCTTTCAAAAGCCTGCTTATCGAAGAAGTGTTATAGCCTTTCTTAACAGTAGTTGTTTTATTGAATGGCGAACAATTTGTACGGGTTATCCACTGAGCATTTTTACACGTACAGCGCATCTCGTTTTTGTATCTGCTCAGTTTCTGTTGTGAACAAGTGCATGCATGTACTCGTTGCCTGGTTTGTATTCGCCGTAATCACGAGCCTCTGGGCTCGCATCATTCAATGGGTTGATGGATGAAATGCAAGTTTTACCTCTATCTGATTGACTTTCTGCAATCGCCGTGTTCGCCCTCCTCTCATGCGATCAGAATGTTTGACTAGAGTGGGTTTTGTCGTCTCCTGACTGTTTTTCGTGCTCTTTTGCAAATTGGGCGTTTGTCTCCATGGCTTAGTGTGAACCCGCCGATCCAACTGCGAGATTGGCGTTAATCCGCGGTAGTTTTTGAGGAGATGGCGTGTGTCATCATAAAATGGTTGTAGTTGGAGATGTGGTGTTGCGTGCGAGGGTTCCAGAGTAATCTTACCTTGGGATGTTGCGTTTTTGTGACCATCTGACGTCCTTGATCCTCGTCATCCATCTACAACCGTAGCAAGGTGACCACGTCCACCAGATCGACAAAGGATATATGTAGTGTTACATCGATGGCTAACTACGCAGTATGTGCAACTTAGTAAGGTGATAGTGAAAAGAGATATCCATTATCTCAATTCAGGCACGTAGTTTATTGGCTCGCAGTTAGTTTTTCAGGAGTTAAAAGTGCGTTTGTGCTATGTCTTGCCGAGAATCATCCGAGGAACGCCGAAGTAGTGCCTCTGGTTTAGCTACCGGAGAACAGGAAATTTTTATTTATTTATTTGTTTATTCTAATTTGTTTAGATAAAACGCGGGTCACATCTCATGAGCATCTCGGTGACAACGTGTGATATAAGGTAACTAGTACGTATCCGATCTGAACGGCTCTAATGTGTGGTACCTGCGCCCTCTAAAGGAAGGCAGGATGCTCTGCCGTGAGTCCCATTGATCATTAGTGACTCGAGGTACTTCCACGGTCTTTGTGACTAGATAATGCTTTATGGTGAGCAGGACTGAACTTGTATCGGCACATTGGTGAGGGTTTCGTAGCGATTCGTCACGTTGCACTTTCCGGCGTGACAGTAAATGCGGCCAAAATCGTGCATTTCGCCTCTGATTTGCAGCTAGTTTGTTAGACTGGTTTGCTTGCTCTCTGATCAAAGGACTCTGGAACGTTCTGGTGCTGTACAACAAGTCTCTGTGTGGTTGTACAGCTAAGTTGATTGAAGACAAAAGTAGTGTTGTATGAGCTCAGCCGTGCAATCTCCTCTGGCGTGTACCGAAGCGGAGCATATTTTCGTTAGAAAAATCTGTAGTTTCCGATGGTATGCGTACTAGACCTTTCTATTTGGCCGGTCTGTACATGAGTCCAAACGGATGAAACTGATCGTGGAGTGTTGGTCTAGGGTTGGGCATCGAAAAACAGTCCTGTTCTGCTTGACGTATTTTGGTTGGCGCTGGGTCTTCCAGGCAGTATTGTGCGCAGTCTAAATCTCGTCGAAATAAAATACTCGGCCTATTGACCTCGTATAATAAACGATCCTAGGGTGGAGAATGTGCGAATAGCGACACGAAGCTAATTGGGATTTAGCTGCGAGACGGTTGGTCAGCAATTAATGATACAGCAAAGAAAATATCGTGGGTGCTGCTTCCCTTTCGCCCAGGGAGAGTCCGCTTGCCTTTATTATTTGAGAGAGAGGATAAATAATACCGTCCTCTTGTAGCTCAACTTTCCGGAATGGCTCATCTAATAGACATTGAGGTCATTGATTTCGGACTGGAGTTTGATCATTGACATCTGCTGCGCTGATAGAGCTCTTACTTAGGCTGTTCGTTCTAGTGCCTATTCTCTGTCACAGCGCGCCACCCAACTACGGAAGCTTTTAAGGGGAAAGCAAGGTAAGTTTGTCCTGTGGTAGATAGCGTGAGTTGTCTCTCCACGCGTTATGTCCACATTGTTTGAAGTGAGAAAGGCAGTAGGATACTCATACGGTAGGCGACGAAGGGAAATTCAAGGTTTTTGTGTTGATTAATAGTAACCTCGTCATCCTCGTCATAGACAGCAATACATCAGTGGTTCACACTGATGCTTAACTGCCACACAACCACGAAGGAAAAAATCCTACATAGGGAGAGAAGGGATTGGAAGGGGACATTACTACCAAAAAATAGTCTCGCTCATATTTAAACAATCAACATCAGGGTGCGTGCACCTTGCAAACAAACAACTGAGCTGTAATTAAGAGTAAAGCGTCATCAGCCAGACAGCTTCCTTACGCTCGGTTTGCCAAAACCAATCTGTATCTGTTCACATCTCCATACAGAAGAGCATGTGACACCGACGAGGATTCCAGTTCATGATTTGATTTTTTCATATTCGAGAACACCCTGTTAACGGTAACTGTTGAGCTCAGCAATACACCGTCAACTACACACTGTCAGTTTGCGCGAAAAGAAAAAGGAAGTGTTCAGTATTGTGTCAGATTACGACCCGTTTGGGTGATTTTCGGAGGACGTAACAGATTGCCCTCAAGGAAATCCCTCCCGGGTAAACTACTGAATACGTCATCTTTATAAATGTTCCAAAAATTAGTTGCACATTTACACAGTGCTGATTATCACGATGACTGAATGATTGTTCGAAATCAGATGCAAGATAATGTACTTCCAGCGAACTGGTTGTCAGATTCCAAGCCTATCCTGCGAGCTGTTATTTCTACTCAATCGCAGATGATGATTCAAGTGCTCTATGAACCCGTTGTCGGAAACATAATCCGACACGTGAGTGTTTGGTCAAGAATTTCGACCAAGTACTTGTCGTTGCCGTATCCAGTGGAGCAACCAAGTACACGTGTAATTCGCTTTCTACGATGGGAAAACTCGAAGTGGTGCTTACGTCGCTCAAATAATCCGCTAGCCGTCTAGAAAGGCAAGCATGACCAAAAATGAGACAGACTAAGGTTTAATTTACGGCACAACTTCGATATCTCTTTCTAACGGCATGTTGAATGCAAACAAAATATGTCAGATGATGCTGACTCTCATGAGCGAACATTCCGAGTTTGTTTGATTTCAGCAGTTCGCTGTGTGACTTACCAAAGGTTACCCTATTGTTCACGGCAATCCTCGGGGTTGATATAAACAAGACAATATCGCTTCACATTGCAACTAACAGCACTGGTGGTTCAATTCGGTTTGGACGGCACTGCATGTGTTTACAACTGGTCACTGGTGTGTTCTTCGATGTGTGGTTTAGCAGTCAGATTGCCCTGCTGTTCACGCTGAGCTCAAAGCGGATTCACAATTCCGACAACCTAGTGGAATTTGTGCGAATTGATGTTGTTCCGTCTCACTTCACTCTATCTTCAATCATCGCATTTTGTACGTTCTTCAGTGCAAACCTGTACGTAGCATGCAGAATGTGCGTGGACAATAAACGTGAGCAATCCGTTCACGTTGAAAGCACTGGCTCCAACAATGTCGTTGCTGCTGTTGTATTGGAGAAATCGTCTTTTGCCACATGACGGTCGGCCTGTGGAACGAACGTAATGAGGTCCACTTCGTCCTAAGGTTTTCCTTTCGTACAAGTTCATCATCCTTCAGTGTGGCTTCATGTTCAACTAGTGAGAAAACATTGAGGTTCATGTATCCAACAAGTTAGGGA
>LOND01005538.1:22104-36952 GCA_014220965.1 Paragonimus kellicotti
GTTATGCGAGGAAATTTTCCGCGATGAACGGACGTTAGAAACCCCATATTGACCGAGCAGTTCGCGACATTTTCAACTTTTTGACGTTCTGGAACAACCGAAGAAGTCCTGCGCTGGAGTTTGCTCAATTCTTCGCCGGATTTTGGAAATTCCCGTCCTCCCTTGCCCGAGCCGAATTGCTTCAACAATTTTCCGTAGCCAATTATGTCAAATAACGGCGGAATCCCTCGAAGATGCATTTGCACGTATTTCCCGGCATGACCTTGAAATATTTGAAACATCGTCCCCCACATAACCTTGTATAAGAAAAATTAGTGTAACATCTCATCTTTTGAACTGAATCTGTGGAACAAGCGAACTATTTCTTTCCTGGTGTGTGCATCAAACTTTCGTAAACCGCAACCCATTTCTCTCTGATTATGCTTCTTTTGTCAGCAGACTTCATGTTGTCTTATAATGTAACCATTTGTTGATTTGTAAGAATGGATTTGAAAAACCATGCATCAATCCGAAAGTGCAATATTCGTTTCAACTGACTATGGATGGCCATCCCGCTGATCCCACCTTGAAGCTTTCCATATCGGAATAACTGATTCAGCTGCATGAAACTCTTACAGTTCCCGTTAATAATAATAATAATAATATATTTCTCAACGCATTCGTGAGAGACACGCTCGGATGTGCGCGATCATGACAGATAATTACAGGCGTTACAAATCAACAAATGTTTACATTATAAGACAACATGAAGTCTGCTGACAAAAGAATGCATAATCAGAGAGATGGGTTGCGGTTTACGAAAGTTTGATGCACACACCAGGAAAAGAAATAGTTCGCTTGTTCCACAGATTCAGTTCAAAAGATGAGATGTTACACTAATTTTTCTTATACAAGGTTGTGTGGGGGACGATGTTCCATGTCTTTCGAGGTCATGCCGGAAAATACGTGCAAATGCATCTTCGAGGGATTCCACCGTTATTTGACACTATTGGTTATGGGAAACTGTTGAAAGAATTCGGCTCGGGCAAGGGAGTACGGGAATTTCCAAAATCCGGCGAAGAATTGAGCAAACTCCAGCGCAGGACTTCTTCGGTTGTTCCAGAACGTCAAAAAGTTGAAAATGTCGCGAACTGCTCGGTCAATATGGGGTTTTTAACGTCCATTCATCGCGGAAAATTTCCTCGCATAACGGATGTTTTCAAGAGTGAGAAAAAGAGCACAATCTTACGCGTTAAATGGGAAATGCGGAGTGATCACATGTAATATGATAAATAATGTATACATAATATATATAATGCGTAAAACCTTTGTCAATGTAGAATTATATCTACATCGTTCCTCATGTTACGTGTGATCACTCCACATTGTCCAATTTAACACGTGAGATTGTGTTTTTCTCTCTCTCTTATAAACATCCGTAATGCGAGGAAATTTTTCCCTATGACTGGACACTCGAAACCTCGTACTGACGAAACGGTTTGCAAGATTTTCAACTTCTGGACGTTTTCGAGCAATCCACAAAGTCCTGCACTGTATGGATAAATCGTGCACTGGAAACGGTGAATCTGCTGACTGGGGTGATTGTATGGCGCGTTAACAGAATCGTTCGAACGTGGGATACAGTCGCGCCACTGCCCAATCAGAAATTTGTGTGTTATAACTAGCCGCTACATCGAAAACCTATTTCTAAACTTCACTAAGTGATGTCATACGCATAGTGATATGATAGGTTCGGAAAGCCTTAAAATTTTGGCGAGATGTTTTCAAGAGTGAGAAAAAGAGCACAATCTTACGCGTTAAATGGAGAAATGCGGAGTGATCACATGTAATATGATAAATAATGTATGTATAATATTTTCTTGACTAAAACTTCACGCGATATAATTGCTTTTTTTCCTTTCATTGAAGTATATAATATGGGCAGGTAATTGTTATAGTATTCCGCGATTATTGGGTAGTGAGCAGCTACTTCCGGAATGATTACCACGTGATAATCAGAATTCCATACGAATTTTGACATTAGTTTGTTTTATAAGGTCAATGTTTAAGCCAGAATCGATATTTCATAACACAAAAACAGTTAATAGTGGTTAACAAGTAGGGTTTGAGGCAGGGAAGACAGCACGAGAAGTGAATTGAGGTTTCAATGCACTTATGTGAGGTAAACGTAGGCAGCATTTTTTTCAGTTTTCTTTGGAGAGTTTTTGTATGCTAGTCAAATAAACCGTCAATATCAGATACGAACGACAGTTGATACCGAATGGTAATATTTATTTTCCGTTGAACATGATCAATATTGCACAGTAATGTCATGACGCCCAAGGACATATCAGGACAACTTGCGGCATTTAAAGTCGAGCCACACTGAGCATACACATTAATGTGAATGTGATGGATTAAAATGAAACGAAACTGTCAGACATACTAACATGTAGACACTAACATCAGCAATTGAAATGGAGAAATCACAAAAAATATACAGCATCGGACAATGTTATGTACTTATTTTGAAAAACCCACTTATAAGCGAAGCCCCATTTTGCTCCCCGAATCGCTCCATTTGTCCCCATTTGTGATGAGGCTGTGTGCTGCTTGAGATATATATAACCTGCAGAAAAAATGTGTATGGGAGTGATGATCCTATTTTTTCCTGCTGTGTTCGTTTTGAGTACAACTCTATAATGAATTTACTGTGAACATGAGTTTTACACTGTCCAATAATCTGAGCGATGAGTGCGCATAAACGCACGTGGACAACGGCGTTTATCGCGAGTAGACTGGAGAAATGAGCTGTAAGCGCAGCACGACAAGGAGCAGAGCACGACCAACCAGCTAGGAAGTGACCGGAAATTATTGTTCCGGCCTCGGACGTCGAACAAATGAGAGAATGCAAACATGCAATTGAACAATGCCAGTAGTGCCGACAGTCGAAATGGGTGGCAGGATGGTTGGAATGTACCTATAGAGGTCCTTCTAGAGAGCATCAAGCTTGAAAGCCCTCGACAAAATTGAAGGAAAACTTAGTTTTATACACCGGAGTTACCGTTGTATGAGTGGGGGCAGGCGCATTCAATAACAGCTACGTATGCCACGTTGAAAAACGTTGGTGATGGTGAAGAGGAGTCAGTTCCGCTTCCACGATCCGGAATCGCCCATACATCCCCCGGGGTGATGTTGTTGGAGCGGGCTACTCCAACCCACCAAAACTCAAGGAGAAAAAGATGGGAGGTAGGCTTTCCTCACTGCTGCAACGACAGACGGGAGTGTGCTCTCCCCCCACCGTGACCTGCACGCAACCTATAACGCCAAAACTATATAGGTACCTGGCGAGCAAAACCTGTACACAGGCTCAAATGTGACATTCCATTGACCGTGGAACAGCACGTATTACTGTTAAAAACTCTCTGATTTTGTAGTTTCTTGCGTTTTGCAGTTTTAGGCCTCGAGGTTGAGCAGGTTGTTGGGAAACAATAACGAATAGGCAAAGTCTACAAAACATGTTCCAATGTGATTGCGTTGTTCTGATCGCATGCGGCGCAGGGCAGATGGTGTGCATGTGTCCGACAAAGGAGACGATGCAGCGACGGTGCTGCTATGAATGACTCAGGAGGTGTTCGGACAATGCCGTCGTCTACATAAGCAACTCTGGGGCGATCGATGAGAACGGTATCATGTCGACCATGGGGGTCGTCGTGAAGTGTTCTAGCGTTCGTCGAGGCACTTTGAAAGGACCCGAGTAAGGTGGTTGAAGCGGCTTGCGCACGTCATCGCAACGAACGAGTACGTGTGAACAAGTGGCCAAATCCTTGTGCAGTTGCACTGGCCTGTTCTATTCACGGGGTATGTGGGTTAAATCTCCTGCAGATGTGCAGAAAATGTGGAAGCAAAGTTTGATGGAAAAGAAGACGTTAGTGGGAGGGGCGAAACAGATTCAACAGGCAGGTACAAATGTACAACCATAGATCGGTTCTGCCGGGTTGCATTGGAGATTTCGCACGTTCTCTAGGTCAAGCCTTTCCACATGACGTTCCGCAACCCACTCTGATCTATCATACAGTTCTGCAGCAGTTGAAATGTTGCGTCCGACGGAAAAGATCCATTAATTTGTTACTCATAAACGTATAAACGTATAAACGCGTAAGATTGTGCTCTTTTTCTCACTCTTGAAAACATCTGCTATGCGAGGAAATTTTCCGCGATGAACGGACGTTAGAAACCCCATATTGACCGAGCAGTTCGCGACATTTTCAACTTTTTGACGTTCTGGAACAACCGAAGAAGTCCTGCGCTGGAGTTTGCTCAATTCTTCGCCGGATTTTGGAAGTTCCCGTCCTCCCTTGCCCGAGCCGAACTGCTTCAAAATTTTTCCGTAGCCAATTATGTCAAATAATGGCGGAATCCCTCGAAGATGCATTTGCACGTATTTCCCGGCATGACCTTGAAATATTTGAAATATCGTCCCCCACATAACCTTGTATAAGAAAATTAGTATAACATTTAATCTTTGGAACAGAATCTGAGGAATGAGCGAACTATTTCTCTTACTGATGTGTGTATCAAACTTTCGTAAACCGCAACCTACCTCTGTCTGATTATGCATTCTTTTGTCAGCAGACTTCATGTTTGTCTTACAATGTAAACATTTGTTGATTTGTAACGCCTGTAATTATCTGTCATGATCGCGCACATCCGAGCGTGTCTCTCACGAATGCGTTGAGAAATATATATTATTATTATGAGCGTAAGACATTAGTAAGTGAGATGCACAATTTTAGATCTATTGTCTTCCTATCTAAGCTCCATATCATCCTCACCACTGGGGCGTGGCGCTCTCCTGACACTCCAGACACACAAATAAGCATTGTAGGATATCACATGTGTCATGGAGATCGTCTCACAGAACGGAGCGGTGAACGTATTATTTGCCTGAAAGAGTAATATTCCGCGGCTACACTTGGCGAGTCTAATCTTCATAAAATCAAAGACTCGGCGTGGTTAATGGTCTTTATTGGTTCTAGCGAGCAGCTTAGAGGACGTATCTATCGACCGCCTAATGCTACTGGCAGTGACTTGGCTGACCTTGTACAGATGAGTAATCATGCATCAAACGTTTCTTGCGAACACAAATCAACGGGTGGTGACAAGCATGCCTGAAATCGCCTGCAACCCATTCTCAGCTGCTGCAAAGCAAGCTGAATTTACTTCATGTATTCAGCCGTGTGGATGGACTCAACATTTTCTAGAGCTCATAGAACAGAGGCATGTTCTGAATCTGAAATTCGCTATAGATATCCCGTCCGTAGGGATATCCGTTCTGAAGTAATTCACAGAATGTAACGATTTTCAGGCCGAATATCTGATTTGTTCGAACACGGCTACCAAGCCAGCAGTTTCATTTTGCCGTTCGATTAAGTTCGTAAGTTGGAGGATGACTTTCCCCCCACTTATCTCTTCAAATTCGGATACGTTCTTTCTCACACCGGACAATTACGGAAACGGAGCCGTCAATCACAAATGTTCTTTTCATCAATATTCTGGCTCCACTGTAGACAAAACGCGTTTAACCCTATGTACAAGGTAGAAATCCTTACTGCAAAAGAGACTGACAGACTTGAACTACTCAAGTCGATGCACAGAAGAACACTAGATTTCTCCCCAGTAATCCAAGCGAGCAACGTGTCAAAATGCATGGAACATATAATGCAACTGCGTTATATAAACTGATTAGTTCCCGCTTGATACCAAGCGCAGAGGCACGAATCTAGTGCAACTAATGTGACGGAGAAATCTTGTGGGGCACCATGCCATGAAAACTGTACATCTCAAAGATAAAACGGTTGTTGATGACTCAGTGAAATATGTGAAATCTTCAGCTCACATTCTACTGCTTCATTTAACGTGGAACACACAATTTCTTCTTATTATTCCGTGGTATCCAAACAAAGTTATACGTAATTTTTCGAATGATGTTTGAAGTATCCGCTCAAAATTGGCTACCATTAAACCCACAATCCTTCCTGGACATGGTGGACATGATGGTTTCCCATCGGTAGTTATTAAACAAGAAGATTGAGGTATAATAGTTTTCGATCTCAAGTTGTTCCCGCTATCACCTTCATCCAACTCCTTTCCCCCCAGTGTGCGGCGCCACTCATTAAGCCCCGCTACAAAAGCGTCGTAAGACAGGACTTCAATAACTACCGCCCGATTGACCATGCAACAACGTGCTCAGGAACGGTTGAAAGGACAACGAAGGATGTGGAGTTGTCAAGGTCAGTAAGTCTCATATACCTTCCACAGCAAAGTCTCTTTGGTGAACCTTCTTGCAGGACATGTCAATTGGGATTCTTTACCGCAGATCACTATACACCAACGCAGAAAATACGGTAATTGTCATACCGTTATACATGTTAAAGACGTTTGTATGTGGGCCCCATAAGCGCTCTCTGATCGAAATAGCATCTCTCTGCATGCGATCCTTGTATAGCTGGCTCTCATCATACCTCGGGGACCGCACTGAAGCAGTCAACATCGGAGAACGCTGCTCAGAATCAAAGCCAGTGGCTATTGGGGGTGATACAACGAGGCGTTTAAAGTCCGATCACTCGCCTCATGTATATAAGTGAGGCATGCGATGTTATTAAACATGGCAAGCCCTTTTTGCTTGCTGACGAAATCAAAGTCATTCACACATTCTGCCAACCTAGCGGACACGCCTTCCGTCTACACATTATACGACAGTATCTAGGATCACTGCAGTCGTGGTGCTGTACATAGCTGTTGATATTCTCAAGAAACAAATCGAACATTAGTATTCATGTTTGTCAGATACCCAATGGTCCTCTCTCGCCAGATGGCCATGTCACTTACACCTCCACTTCCGTTCGAGATCTATGGGTACGATATTCAAATTCTTCAAAGTTTCCTTGGCAAGTGCGCTTTCAGGTAGCGAAAACTAAAGGAACAATAGGCTGTCTCCGAAAACATTCGGCCTACCGGCTCTGGAGCTGTCTACGTCCAACCCATGTTTGGCCTCACCTTGAGTATTGCACCTTCATCTACTACCATCTACGCGAATATGATAGGCTTGTGTTAGAATGTCTCCAGATATCATTTACCAAAATCTTATCGGGACGTTCATCCTTATCCACTTGTAGAGAACGTTGTCCAAACATGGTACTGACGCACTCTTGCTGTGAGGCCAAGATTAAACTTTACACTTCTATCTAAACATTTACTCGGACGTATTCTCCACAGCGTTTGCCGTCTAATCACAATGTAGCTCCCATATAGTCTGTGAAATCGGGGTCTCACGTTGACAACTTCGCCACATCGGAAGAGGATATACGCGAACTACCTTATTGTAGAATATGTTAACGAATTGAATAAAACTCCGAATAAAGTCAGATCCAGTGAAAACATTCAGTGGTTTGAGAAGGTCTTGGTCAGCCATCCCACGCTATTAAACATAATGTCTATCCTCGAACTTTATGTATCCGTCGGGGACTTTTTGAATGTAGTCCGGGAAATATTTAGCCTTCAGCAACATATAACGCAAATACCCGTCCCCGTTGTCAAGCTCTCCTTGAAACCAGCTTGCCTGGAACGGTACATTCTGTCTCTACCGTTCAATCGCACCGCATCTAGCATTTACTCCATTGCACACCCACGAAAACCGTTGGGAAGTCAACTTCATTTCACACGTATTCGTTATAGTGCATGCACTTCTCTGGTTGCTGGAAACTGTAAAGTGTAGGCATTTAGTAAATCCGACGGAGTGACCTCATACGGAGTTTTATTGGAACACGCGCATAGTAAACAGGGCTATGATCCATATACATTTCCCTCCAACACGTATATGTACACACTTGTAAAGATCTGTCCATCCTGGTGAGCCCTCAAGCTATGATTAATGTTAGCTAACATTGGCGGTTTACTGACCAGCATGCAAACCCTCCACAAAGAACTGTGGAAAGAAAACCTCTCCCAAGCATTTAACTAAATCGCATTGAAAGCCCAATTCATATCTTATGCTGCCTCCCCCGCCTCAAACCCCTCTTGCAAACCACCTAACTACGTTTGTACGTCATGAACTATGGATTTCAGCTTAAACAACAGTCCTATATAGCAAACTGACGTTAAAACGCCGTACGGACATTTCATTATCATTTTCATCACGAAAATAGGTTGAGGCCCGCTGCTTTCGCCCGCGGGCGACTGTCGGCAAGGGATGTGCCTGGCTAGCTACGTTTTATCAGCTCTTCTAAAATCCATTAGCTCTTTTACAACAAGTTCTATAGGCATTTTCGGAGCATTCTTTTCTTCCCAAGCCAATTTTTCAAATTTTTGAAAAAGAACCGCGAAAGCGTTACAAATTTGTAACAATTTCGTACGTTCACATTTTCCGCCGCCAAGTTTGCCCACCAGAGTTGTCAATCCCCATTCAACTCGATTTTTGCATAGAGTCCATAGAAAATCAAAACAAACGGTGCAATTAAATGAAAAATTAGATACAAGATGAAGTTGCAAGAAAGAGTTGCAAATGGCTCACAGTATTCTTCCTATGCAGTCCGATAATGCTATTGTAATTCGCTAGTTCGAATCGAGTAACCTGAATGTTCTGTCCCGAACTTGTAGAAAATTCGAACATGGACCTTGATACTAGGTTTACTATGTGTAGTCAAAATTCCATATCTTTGTGAATACTTGAGATAGAGCCAAAATGAAATAACTATCTGAAAGTGCACTTTCCATGTTCCACAGTGGAATGTAGAGAACGTGGTGGCTGCACTCATAGTATAGAGTAAAAGCAAGAACGTCCAGCCTCCTCTACATCCACCACAGTGATCGCGACAACACAGCTGCTAGGAAATGTCTGAAATTTTTACCACGTTTAAACGAACATCACTGAGCTTAGTGGACATAATGACATGCTTTTAAAAGTAAAATTAATTGGCTCTCACTTGCACCGTTATAAATCGGTTGGATTAGAAATAATAACATATTACCTACAGCCCGCCGAAACCAGCGTGATACCGGCATATTCCGGCGAACAGTGCGTATCATGGACGGGTAATGATCATTCTGGAAGCAACTTCTGGTTACCACGTATCGCGAAATGCCATAACCAACTGACAACGCGTCGTATATTATTTACCAACACAAAAGGAAGGCCAGTCAAAAGATTACGTACACATTATTCGTCATTGGTAATGTGAGCACTCCATGTTTTCTAATTTAACACGTGCACTTGCGTTCTTTTTCTCTCTTGTACAAACATTCCTCCCGCGAGAAAAACCACTATGACCAATAGTCGCTCAAAGCTTAGCGCCGACAGAACGATTTGCGAAATGTTCATTTTTAAGAAGCTTCCGCGCAATCTACGAGGTCCTGCGCCGCAGTCTATTTTATTGTTTGCCAGATTCGAACGTTCACCATCCTTCCTCGAGCAAGCCGCTTCACTTGTACGTTGTCCAACGTAATCTATATCGAGCAATCGCGGTGTCCTCTGACAATGTCTTCGAATGTATTTTCGGGCGTGACCTTGAACTACCAGGAGCTGTAGCGTGTAATCAAAACCAACAAACACGCACGGGTTGATTTCGGATTGTCGAACAGAGAATGTTGCCTCGTTGATGGCGCCGGTTTTGATTTCAGCGGTGTTGAAATTTTACGTGTCTTAGTATGCCTTTGACTCGTGTTTTTGTGTTGTTTCTTTTCATAAGACTGCTGCGGGAACCTTTAACTTGATAGAACGCTCTGCCCCGGTATCTCCCCGTTGCTCTAGTGTTGGTCCGCAAGTGCTACAAACACTCACATCAAAGGTGGTTAGCCTGTATGTTACAAAACTAGGGGGCCTATAAATAAACTTGTGAGAGGTAAACTGGTGTAGCAGTACATCTTCTGGAACGAATCTGTGGCTATCGTCACCAATTTTCATTTTAAGTGCATGCATCAAGTTTCTGTAATCTGCAATTACTTTCTCCCTGATCACGTCACACCTGCTGAACGATTTCACATTTGTCATGTGACTTAATAATTCACTTTGTGACGCCTGTAATTTTCTGTGATTTTCGCATTCCTTCAAGTGTGTCTCGCACAGATGGGTTGAGAAGTATACGCCATCATTTCAAAGGACCGTGAGGAGAGAACGGCGTCTGCAAACAAAACGGCATCATTGGACTTATTCACCGTAGACAACAAATAACAGTACCAGCTAGGAGGATGCGAGATAGCCTCCAGCAAACTCCAAAGCAGCCGAATACAGAGGAAGAACCTCAATGGAAACGCCACTGGACGGCCGGAAATAAAAAAGGTTACAGCATTCATGCAGCTTTCCAAACAGCAATGTAGAGAAATGTGATATAATCGCGAAAGTAGCAGGTGGAAATGCGGAAGACGCGGAAACATTGAAAAAAAAATTAGTGGAGAGTAGATAAGGAATTCAAAAAAACGATAACAATATGAACAGAGAAAAGATTCAGACAAAAATTGGAAGAGGAAATACAGAAAATTTGGAAAAGAACCCAAGACCTAACAATGGTTGTGTGATCCAAACAGCCAGGTAATCCATTTGGTTTGGTTAGATATTTTGATAATTATTGTCTTAAGCTTTTAGGATTTAAGGCATAATGCGTCCTGTTATTGATTCTAAGGCCGACCAGGACAAGAAACTTTTTGTTGGTGGTCTGAATCCTAAGACTAACGAAGACTCCCTCCGCGCTTACTATAGTCAGTGGGGGGAGATAACAGACGTTGTTGTTATGAAGGATCCACGTTCCAATAAATCACGCGGTTTCGGTTTCGTCACATTTAAAGAAGCCTCTTCGGTTGATAAAGCTCAGGCGGATCGCCCTCATAAATTAGACGGCAAAGAGGTAGATTCTAAGCGTGCTATGCCTAGAGAAGAGACTAGCCCGGAGGTACACGCGGCCGTGAAGAAGATTTTTGTCGGTGGGCTGAAAAAAGATGTTACTAATGAGGATCTCGCGGAACACTTTGGGAAATTCGGAACGGTTACTGATGCTCAGATTGTGATTGCTAAGGATACGAATACGTCACGGGGGTTCGCTTTCGTGACATTTGATGATACTGATAGCGTCGATAAAGTTATCCTGGCCCGCCCGCATACAATCTGTGGGCATAAAGCAGATGTCCGTAAGGCACTCAGCCGTGAAGAAATGAACAAGGTTCGCTCAAAGCCCCCACCGGCCCGTGTGGAATATAACCAAGGATGGAACGATGCGCCCAATATGGGCTACCAACAGCCATCGTGGGATCAGGGTTATAATCAGCCCTATGGTCAACAGCAACAATATGGTTACAATAACGCCGGATACGGTGAGTCTTCTGTGCTACTCTACCAACATAAGAATCTCTTCTAGGTTATGGTGGTTATGACAACAGTTCTAGTGCGTGGCCCGCTGTAGCTGATGGCTTTGGAAACTACCAACAACAGGCCTATGGTGGTGGCCCTATGAGAGCCACATCCGGTGCAACACAGTACTCCAGACCCGCTCCGTATGCTGGTAATGGCTGGCAACAGCGCTAACCTCAGTCTGTCACGTGGTCCATTCGCATAAGCAACGTTCACTTCTTAAAACATGGATAGTGCATTTGAGACATTTTTACCGTATCTTACTGTAAAATATACACGCGTTGTAACGATGAAGTCTTTTGTAATTTCTAGACGGTCACTAACAATTAGATTACCCATGAGGCTGAGTTGTCGTGTTTTGGTTGTGACAGGTTCGATCGGTGCTCGCCGCAAGATGGTGTCGACAGCCGTTCAACCTCGGCGAATGCATCCGAATGGGTGCGCTCCAGCTGGCATGAAATGGGTTGGCCAGTCGACGCATGCTGACAGCTGGATGGCATGGAATGTTGCAATGATGGGATGAACTCTGCTGTCGACATTCGGTCGTGTTACATTCGCAGCCTGAATTAGGCCACGGTCAACGGAGCCGTTTGCTGTGTTGTGTGGGGATACGGGAGCAGCACTGGAAGAAGTGGCTGATAGTAGACCATTCATGCTGTACATCGTCTGAACAGAAAATAAACTTATTTCAAAGGCTTGTTGATTTTCACACTGGGGGTTTCGAGACGGAGCGTGTCTATACTATTCGGACGGGAAGTATTAAGTTGACGTGTGTGGTCACATTGTACATCATTTATGGTGCACTGCGTCCACCGTGATGTGGCGTCCACCGATGCGGGTTGATGGTGACATTCATTCCGATTGGCGACGAGTCGGCCGACACAGAGCATGCAGCGTTTGAATAATTTGTTATGTCTGAGCATGTTTATTGTCTCCGATGGCGGAAGTTTTCGTGCGATTGTCGTCGTTAAGTAACGTTCATGTTTCTGGGTTTTGCGTTGGCGAGATCGACCGCCTGGTGGGTGATTGTTAGTTTGTCGTGGAACATGTCTGCCCGTGATCGACTGCATTTATTTTGGGTGTTGTGTGCATGTGACCTGGCGGGTGCATTATACATAGGTGTGTTTCTCTCGACTTCGTTGTACAACCAGTGGCTTCAGTTCGTGAGTCTGATAGGAGTAGGTCGTCAGTCTAGTGTGACCGGGATAGTTGTTCGTTGAGTCGGATATTGTGATCGAGCAATTGCTCTGAGTTTTGTTGTTAGTAGCGGTTAAATATCGTGCCGGCACTTGACCGTCTGTTCGAACATGGCTGATCGTGTTGCGTGGAACGTGTTGCCGCTATGGGCATGCGCATGTGTTCTGGGTTACACGTCCGACCATGGGATTGCACGGCTAGATTTGCGAGAAACGTCCTACTGCGATACCTTGGTTGTCTTCCTTCACGCTGACGAATTATTTGGTTCATTCCCATATATGCGTCGTTTAATGTGTGCACTCGTCGTCTGATGAACTTTCGCATATTCTGGCGTGTTGTTTGTTGTGTGATTTGTTGGTTTGCACACTGATGAAATGTGAAAATTCTGCGTTGTTTTTGTTGGTGTTGCTTTGTGCGGGTGCCCGTTTTGCTGGTTTCCCTAATGGTTCGGTTTCATTGTCGTTTTGTTGTCTACAGGGATCGTTTTCGCTGTGCGCTTATTTTAGCGTGTCACATTGCTTTTTTCACGTGGCGAGTGGTGTTTCAGACATGTCAGTTGTGTAATTGAAGGTGCCTGTTGATCTCCACTATCACTGTCTGCCGAGGGTTGTCTGATTGCCCATTTTCTTAGACTGACGTATGATGCGAACCTTGGTACGCGCCCATTTCAGACCTGAAATTTGGCGTCCAGCTGATATCGTTAATTTACCGGGAACGTCTTGTGTTACGTGATGTTCTCTGCAGTTTGGGTATCGCTGGCAGTTAAACATGAGCGAGAATCTAATGTATTGCTGTCTATGATGATAATGAACCGCTGGTTCGTTTGATGTGGTTTGATTGGTTGTGCATTGTTCCCTACCTGTGTTGAGTCTTTCGCACAACCTCAAGGTAAGGAAAACGAGGGGACTTGTCGGATACTACGTTCTTTGTCTGAGGTCTATCGGTTTGGTGATGCCACGTGAGCTGGGTCACAATGTCACAGTGGTGTACTGAACTGTCGTTCGGAGGTTGCAGGTGTGTTTATCGTTTGCCGCGTGGACTCTACGTCACTAGCCACGACGAGTTTTCGGAGTTTTGCAGATGCAGCGGGCCGATACAAAGTCTGGTCTAGGTGGCAAGTTCGGGTGGCGTCCCGAACCCCCGATAGTTAGATGAGGCTGTTGCAGATTTCTAAGCGCACTTCACTGCGCGTGCTGGCTACCCTATTGTTTTGTTTTCTCGAAGCCGCTTCATGAATTCTAGTTGTTATCTGGTGGGCTAGGTTGTGCTGGGATTCAGCCTGAGTTCTGCGGCGATTGTCCGAACTTAATGAGGTGAAGTATATGCTGGCAGTTTGACGAATGTGCATTCGGCAAGTGGGCATTTGGACCCGAAGGTCAGGAACGTTGGCTACGTTTTGGCGGTTTGTTGGGTTGCGTGCAGTCAAACGATTGCAGTCACTACTATAGGTTCACTTGGTGCAGAGCACGTTCAGCTGTAAGAGTCCAGCCAAGCACTTTCGATAAATTTTAAGCCAGTGGAGCCCGGCCGAAGGTGACTGTGATCACGTGTCGGTCTTTGGAGCGTCGCCAGGTAATCGTGGCTCAAACGGAGCCGCTGCAGGCGTTAGATGATTTCGCCGAATCGCTTCAGAATTTTGGCCACTTGGAGTGTATCCGTCGACTGTCGATCCGTCAGCTTGTGCCCTCGAGTCTCAGGGCATCGCGGTACGTGAACATTGAGAATCGAGTGAGTGTCAGTGCAAGAGTTGAAAGGTACTGTGGAGGATTGGTAATGCCAACTTATTTTGACTCATCCGCTCCACCGGAGGTGACACTTGTGGCGCCCTGGTCCGTAATACGGGTTGTCTGGTGCGTTATCGAATTGATGTAATGAGAGTCTACGGTTACAGGTGGATAGCCTGTACGCACTCAACTAACGCATTCGACACAATAGTCCGTAACGCGTTAGGGTTTATCGCAATGTGTTTGGCATGGTACCGCTCATCCACAAAGAAAGATCAGCCTTATTCAATTACCGAATCTGAAGGGCCGCAGGGAATGTTCGCCAGGTCTATAAGTCCGCCCGATGTGAACGACCACTGTTATGGTTGCCATACCGTTCGGTTTAGTCATGCGAAACCGTCTCGCCGCACCAGGGTCCGGTCTCTGTTGATTCTCTCGGCTTAGTATGCACTGCTGAAACCGGTTATAGATACGGGACCTTCCAAAATCTTCGTATGTTAACATCCTTATCAGCAAACACGTTTTCCGGCTTCAGATGTTCTGTCGAGTC
>LOND01005539.1:8543-21065 GCA_014220965.1 Paragonimus kellicotti
TATCGCCTGTTTTAAATTTGTACCTGGCTTCATTCGGTTTTCCTGCTGCAAAATTTGAGCGCTTTCAATGGTACTTTACTCTTTGGTGTACATTAAATATGGATTGCATATCCAGGCTTGTTAGCTGTAGTCTGTGATCGTTGATAGAGTTTAGTCGACATAACGACCGGACTTATTGCAGAGGAAATGTGCCACTGATCAATCACTTGGCGATGACTTGACTGGTCTATTATGTCACACTGGTCCGTTGGTTTGACCGCACAGATTGGTCATCGATCCGGTGGATTTGTGGCCATGATGAGTGCAGCGCCTGAACCAACCGACATTTTGTGACATGATATTGGGTCATGCAGTTTCGATACTTTCAGATATTCTCGATGAAATCCCTTTCATAAATCAGGACAATGTTTTGCAATGCCGTCAGTTGGAGCCAACGAGCAGAGTCGAGAGTAGGATACGCACTAACCATCAGATAAACGACCGACCTCCATTTACGTGGCAATAACGTCAGTTTCAACTGATTGTTGGGAAAAAAGAGCTTTATTTACCATATATTTAGAATATCAGCAGACCGCAAAATGAGCTTTTCTAATTCAAAGATTTTTATCTAAATTTTGAGCTTTTCCAATTTAGCTTGCAAGTTCCAAGTCTCGGATAACCTGATTTCTTTGTTCGCGTTAGTCGTACGCTTGAGTGAGATATCACGGACATCTTTTTATCATTATAATCGTTATGAGCTGGCTTGTAGACAGTATGGTAACCTACATGATTTCACTGATTGACTGTCTTCAATCCAAACATCGTGGGTTTTGTGGCAAATCAGTACGCGACGTGGGACGTAATTAAGTTCATGTTTTGACCTCGTGGACTTCCTGTAGGTGGATTTTTTTCATATTTCACAATAGATTTTAGATTATTTTCGCTTTCGTGTGTTCTGATCAGCATTAAATTCATTGATCCGAATGAATTGACCCCATGTGGAAGGAATAATCCATCGTTCATTTCAAACCTGCCTGAGGACTTAAATCGGCTTAATTAGCTTTGTGAACCGGTTGAAATTTATAGAATTCACGGATATTTGGCAAACTTTGCATACTTCGAAGAATATTTTTGTTGCAAATGAAGCAGATGCCGCTGTAACTTGTTCGAACTAGCATCCCACTTAACCGCAAACGATTTGTAGGATTAGGCCCAAATTACTGGACGTTGCTACTGCGTGATTTTTCAGAAGTACATCAAATGAGTGCTTACTATTCCAACTACTCAATACAGTTGTCACTAATTTTTTTACGAACGAACAATGAGAGCCAGCAGATATCCTACAGCGTCCATTGACATTAAATCAAACCGAGACAGGCCAAAACAGTCATCATTTTTTAAGCTTGAAGGTATCATTCCAATTATAATCCAGAGTTGACGGTGTTGAGACCATGTCTTTTAAGAGCGTTTGCGTGTCTATCCTGGATAACACACTTTGCCCACCTATCTAGATGACGGCACCTTCCGTTTAGACGTTAGTCACTTTGCAGGCTACATAAACATTGTGAATTCTCACTTTAACCTGCGAAACTTATATACATCTAAATAACAGATAGAGTTGCAACATATGATGGTGAAACGGGTGTTTTCTTAATAAATCCTAGGATTTAAATACAAAAGCTTAAGCTGTGAGGCGATTCAGCTATTTCGTGCGTTCGCAACAATCAAACAACGTACAAACAAGCATGTTTTGAGTCACATAGACTGAGATCGAGTTCACTGTGATCAAAGAATCGCAGGCTTTCGTAATCTTTACTAAGGTACTCCCAAGTTACTTTAAACTACTTTTTACACGGAGGNCAGTATTTGGTGTTTATAACGCGTGCTACTGTATGAATAGAAGAATGGTATTTTGAATAAACTGTACATTGTGAACTTTATTCGAAAGGTGGAGATAATCTGAACTGTTCCAGCTCTGGGATTTTTGTAATCAGACTGGACTGCATCGGTCTTCTTGGTTCAAGAACGTTCAGCTAATCATACATATAAACTATCACAAGTGGAATTGTCATCAGTTGTGCAAAAAAGACGATCAATCGTTATATCGAATTTAGTTGTGATATGTTGAATCAAATAAGTTGTTTGAAGTTGTGTCACATTTTAACAACCGGATTGTTTGAGTCAAAGTTATGGAACGTGATAGCAAACCGGTCAATCGAAAGGCAGCATTTTGTCGCCCAATAGCAATCAATAAAGGAAACACTGTTGTTTCTATATGAAACCGAGTACTATGTTTGTAACGAACTTATATCGCCTATTGTCACTCGCGCAATCGTTTTTCTAATCTTTTCGAAGTGGTAGCCTAGTTCATGACACTTCTGCCCTCGTACATCCTACTTATATTTAACGGGATTTAACCAGTTCAGCGTGAAGAGCGAAGTTCCATTTATTTATTCGGATCCATAGAGAGATTAATATGTTAGATGTAAGAAGAAGTAAAAATGAGCCGTGCATCTATGCACCGTCCGTGGATACCGATCACACAAGGTGCTAGAACTTAAAAACACCAATATAAATATATTTATATTAATTAGTGAAAGACCAGTTGTTTGATTCATGACCTACTGATCCAAGCGTATGTTTGCATTATTCCTATGAGTCTCACTAGATCGGATGATTTTATTCCAGTTTGTCGAGTGACACTCTTAGGATATGCATTCAGATTCACTTTATACAGGGCTAATTAAAGTCGGGTGGTGTTGGCAGTATGCACCGGAACATATAGCTAGGGTTTCCGATTCATAATGAAGCCGAAGTAATTTGTCCGAGCTGACGTTTAATCGGTCACATACCAAAACTTTGTAATTCGGGAAGCCTAAAATATCAGCTGATGAACGAAAAACAGAGAATTTTTTAGCCCACGTAGTTCCAGACGGTGCCGATGACCTGACCGACGTATCCATCGAACCTTCAGCTTTAGTCCGAAACGTCAGGTTCAGATATTTTCCTTTCCTACTTGGAGAGGTTAACCAAATAGTTATACACGTCCGAATATTTTGACCAAAAACCAGCTGTCAACTGCAGATTGTCTGTACCCCAGAAAACACCTAGAAACCAAAAATGTGTCCACCCAAATTCATCCATGTTTTACAGTGGGATTCTAGGGTAAGACGGTACATTCACACACATCAGACAGACACAACTGTTGTTAAGTGAAGTTATGGTGAATGAACGAACTTCGTTTGGAGCTGGGAGCAATACTAATCGGTTTTACGATTTAGGGTTACTGATTAAATAAAATGATATATGGACTTCAAACAAGGAACACTGAGTTGAGACCAGGAACTGAAAAGTGCAACTTAGTGTAACGTCACCAAACAAATCAGAGGCGATGTTCATTCGTTCAGTCGTCGCGTTTATTTTTTTTCTAACCTGAGGCTTTTCCCCATTCTTACAAGGTACCCACTTAATAATGAACAGACTGAGTAAATAAATGCACCGAAATACGGTTATCTCACAGGTAGTCCTTTGGAAAATAATATTCCTTTGAATTTGACAAAGTTGTGAATGACGCTACTGTTGTTGCTCTTGAATCCAGATGAAACTAGAATTTTCAACAATGGATGCTTCCTGAATTACTGAATCCTCAGATGAATTATATGAGACTTCGTTGAGAGTGACAAGTAGATGCACTACTGACGGGCTATACTGAGAGAGAAACTCAAGTCTAGTGCTTCCGCTGTTCGAAAGAGGCCGACTGGAAAGTCTATGGGAATGCGACAGCTGCGATCAATTGTGGGTGATGTTCAACTTGAAATTAACCAAATCCCCGACTACTCATCAGTAATATATTTATTATTCCTTTCGTTTAGATCTATACGCAATGAACGTATACACTGTACACTTCACAGTTCAAACCCTTAGGTAGTTTCCTTGATGAAGAATCTGACTGGTAATTAGCCTCAGTTAGTTAGGGGTGCAAGTGAAACAGTGGACCTCACAGTTCATCATAATCCCACAAGGTCGAAACGCATTCATTTGTTATTAACAAACTGAACTGATGAATAAGATATTTCTTTAAGTGTGAATTCAGGTAAAACTGGGCTCTAGTACTGCACGATTTCTAATGACGAAATTACCTCTAATGATTTCTTTTTGAAGTGGTATCCGAAAGGTTTATCTGGTTTGCTGAAAGGCTGCGATGCAAGTGTGGGTGGTGTTCATTTTGATTAATAATCTGATTTCCCGTACTTTCGCTATCGATTTCGAACCATTATGCCGTGTTGTTCAGATGAGGTCACAGGTAACTTATCAAACCTAATTGAGAAGTCCGTGATCAAATCGGAGTTGTGCGTTGGTAAGAACTAAAGCTGATTCTGTTCATTTCCATTTTAAAGATCGGGCAATCGGGAACACTAGTTCATTAACAGGTTGGTGCGTTGTGGCGATTGATTTTGATCATTTGGCCATTTGCCTTTTGTGGAGTTTAGCTGGCGTTGTGGTTAACACGCTAGTCTCACAAGCTATGCAGGGTCAAGGAGTGTCAAACGCGTTCATCCCGGCATAGATTTGCTCACTCTGATAGCCTCTAATAAGAGCGGAATCCCTCGAGTCTAGTGCTTTTTTTCGTAAGTGTGGCGCTAGCCGCAAAGACTCAATGTTGATATGGCCGACATGCTGCGATTCAATGTTTGAAGTGGTGTTCTAATTTGAAATATTATTGACTGATGATCGTGAAAACTCTCAGGGGAGTCCGTCAGATAAAGAAATAACAAAATTAGCCGTTAGCGAAACGCGACGCTCATTTTTGGTTATTTATCGATTGGGACTAAATTACATAGACAATTAATATGAATACAAGACTGTACAGGGGCGGATACGAACGCAAACAAGTAGCTAGATTTCAAGTGATGGTAAGACGCGTTCATAGGAAAGAACAAGAACACGTTTTGATACGATTACCGCACAATTATGAGCAATGAAACCACTGGCGCTTGATCCGTCGTCGGGTGTGGAGGTTGCCCATGGCATTCAAGTCTGGACGCAACGCTTTTAGTGCGGCGCTAAGGTGGATTTTTTTAAGTCGAAATTCCAATCGCTATCCTGTGGACCAAATTTCGGTCATTCGACTACTTTTTGAGTTGACCGTGACGTGTTGTCCTTGCGGCGAATTCGGACTGAAAAGAAGCATAGTCCGGTGACCAGGTGTTGTTTATCAATGAGGTGTGCAACAGTTGCACTGGTATTTGTCTTGGTGATTCCGCTACCAATCCAGACTGGATGGTGCTCACGAATACATTCAGATAAGCGCCTGGTCGTGAAGCTTCCATGTACCATTTCTCACGGAAACAAGTGAAATGGTGTAACACATCAAAAGAAAGTCCGCAGGAGATCGGGCCACTTTATTCCTTATATCGTGTAAACAAAATGACTTGGAGTAGGGTTGAAACAGGACGTAATGTACGCTGGCAACATAAAATAATTTCTGTTGGTAACAGTGTGTTAAGTCTCCTAGTGGTTGTTCCAGCAACGTATCCCCTTTGAATGGTAATGAGATAAATACTGCTTTCTTTTCCGCTCGGGTCATCTTATCCTGTTTCTCACGACGTTGCATAGTCTTGTCCACAAAACGCTCTGGATAGCCATTTTGTAAGAACAGTGTGCGTAGGAACGATAGTTCATCGGAGACTGTATCTTGTGTACATATTCTCCTGGCTCTGTTAGTCAAGCAGTTTATGAGATTTCTTTTCTGCCTTAGAGGGACAAAGCTATTGAAATGGATATACTGTCCATTCCAGGTCTCTTTCCTATAGATTTTACGTTGAATCGATCCATCAGCACGTCGCCGGATGAGTACGTCCAGGAAGGCTAGTTGATCATTACGCTCAGCTTCTAGTGTAAATGTCACGTTCGTGTGGGCCGAGTTGAAAATGGCTAAGATATCCGTTGGGTTAGCATTTTCACTAACTACGCTCACGATATCATCCACATACAGTTTATGTACACTAAATCCACGAATGGCTTCGTCTAACTGGTCATTCTCACGCTTCGCCATGAAGATGTCTGCAAACAACGGCCCATGAGGATCAATTACTAACGCATCTGTTTGTCGATATAGTTCTCCATTGAATTTAAACTGTTATTCAGTTACAAAGTACAATAGCTGTTTTAGTTCTGTTGCGGATATATGGAAATCTAGACTGTTAATCACAGTATAATCACATATGGTATGTCGCCTCTTTCAGTGGAACAAACGTAAACGAGGATGATACGTTCAGAGAAAGCATTTGCTGTCCGATTAAGTTTCGTCCCGCTGATTGTACTAAAAAATTCAGAAAAGTCTGGGTAGGCTATGTTTTCTGGACTTTGGCCCGTACGGTTAAGAGATACTAATAGCCATTGATCCAGCGGCTGGCAGGTGAGTTGCACATGATCGATGTTAGAATATTGGTCGAAAGAGGTAATTCTCGGCTTTGAACTTTCTGCATTCCGTAAAGCTTGGAATTTGACTCCAAGGGTCGAATACGTTCGAACAGTTGGAAGTCAGTTTTCGTCCGTTTGTTTACAGGATATAATATCTTTCGACAACGCCTTCTCTATTCCAGGGTTTTGTCCTTCTCATTTCTCATCTTTTTGAATTTGGTTCGATCATCTAGAATGGTTTGCATTTTGTCTAAGTGATCTATCATATTGAAAACTATTTCAGCACCTTTCTCCGGCTCGGAGAGAATAATGCTTCCATTTTTTCTCAGATCTTCATGTGTTTGGTATGTTTCGTTTTTGCGTTGAGAACTGTCCCTAAGATTGGACTCTGTGCTGGCACGTGATTTCAACATGATGTTAAACAAGCTTAGAGACTTCAATCACGTTAAACTATCTAGCGGAGATAGAGGACTTAAAGGTCAGACAACTTGAGGAAAACAGGTTTCATACTGTTACTTTCTAAATCCAATTGTCCTGCGTTGTTTTTATTTCGGATAACAAAATCTGAGACCCAGTGACAATACTTAATCAACTTTTTATCTAGACTCATTGAGGAAAAATTATGAACATACTGGTCTGGGTTGGCTGAAAATTCAGCGACTTGCTTCACTGGACTGATTTGCTTCCACAGTACGGTTTGCAATACTACAATAAACAAATGAGTAAGTTTGGTATGGCCTTTTATATGTATATATTCACGAACTGTACCTGGATATTATTTAAATAAAGTACTGTTCTGTAGCTCATGTATTTGTGTATGGCAAAGTGAAACTAACTGAGGATACTGATCTTTCTCCTGCGATTGAGGCAACAAAATTAGTCATCCACAGTACGAATAGACCTTTCGTTGTACACTCATCTGTCGACCAGTCCCTCACGTAGGAAACACTATATTTGACTCACCATAATAACAAAATATCAAACATTCTTAGGTTGAGTCATTACATTCTAATAAGACAAATGTATCCTGTATATTCATTGTACAAAACATTCAATCGACGTTTTAATGTTGCAATAATCAATGCTAGTTTCGAAGACAAAAAAATGAATAATACTGTTTTCAAAGAACCTTCGTTGTGTTGTAGCCATTAAATTTGAAATAGAAGCATCGCCACTAATGATCGTTAGTGGTGAGAAGTCGACATAATTTTCATTCATTACCTATCTGTTCTCCAAGGAAGTTAGGTGTTGCATTATACATTGGAGAATCACTTCATCGTAAGTCAGTTGAGAACGCTTTGTTTAGTAGCATGTCCAAGTCCGTGTTTGTTGGAACTTGAAATGGCTTTTCTCAATCATAAGTTTTTGCGTCTCCCTTGATACCTTCACATGTGCTGTTTCTTTCACGACCAACCTGAAAAATAGTCGAGGTCGCCAATTATTCGGCGGTGTTGTGGTGAAAACTATATAAAATAACATAACATAAGTGGAATATTTTGAGTCAAATATCATTCAGTGGAAGATGCTGTGATAGATTTACTCTGGCATCTCCAGCAGTTGTTTAAACGTGTTGAACTACACCAAAGTAAGAAAATTTCGGCTGAGCTTTTAATCAAGACGGTTTTAGAGCTTCTTAGATTTGCCTAGTTAGTCACTTGTTCACACTAGTCACCCAACGCTATGGATACAATCGAACTTTGATTACCAACGCCGAATTTCAACAAAACAGATTAAACGCGATCAGTGCGTTCGATTCATACGACTATTGTACAGCTGGAGATACTGGATGACTGTCACAATATTTATCATAATCTTCTCAGCGTTTGTTCAAAACTTCTATCAAATCCTGACGAATAACTTCTTATCTACGCCTTACGGCTCTAAGTGGAAGGATTACAAAGGCGACATTGTGCCTGAAACAAAATCGCTAACGGACAAAAACAAACTTTCTGTTTGAATGTGACAAACGCCGGAAACAGGGGTTTCGCATCCAGTTTCCTGCAAACAGCCACTTCAGTCATATGCTTTTCCTTGCGCCTTACTGTGACAGTTGGCGATGAGATTGAAAATAACCCGTCATATGTGAGGCTTCCGGCACCTCAGTATACGTAAGACGCATAGATGGATATACTGAGTTGAATACGTTATCACTTCAACAATCCGGCAGAGTTGTGCACCGCATTCGGCTAGATATCGCCCTGACGGCTTAACAAGCTACACTGAGCAAATGCAACAAGACAGTAAACCTACAAATTTCACGAAGTTCTAGGAGCTGCTGTCGTGTAGCCAACATTGCTCAATCTGCGTTTGTTGGATTTAGAACTTGGAAAAACGAACAGGATGGAAGTTTATATCAGAAAGCACACCTGGGATTAGGTAGAACAAACTCATTTTGGACTAATTCACCTCTATGTATAATTACTGCAGCAGTGAGCTCAGAAAGCCCAACCGCTCGTTAGGTTCACACGAAGAGCTACTAGATTAGTTAACATGTGCAGGCAATGCATTCTCATAAGGAACACGCGCCGAGGTGCTCAGACCCTCCTGCCGTGATCCAGAGTGGCCAATATCGCTGAGGCCACCTGCGCACTACACAAAAGAGGTGTCTACAGCGAAGTTCGTATGATTTCAACAAACACTCAGTTGGTCGATACAACAGTGGATTTATTCAATAGTGGAATGAAAGATATATGTTGACAGCAATACAGCAAAATTCACTGTGGCGACATAAACCGTGTGTTTCGAAAAAGTAACTGCTCACTCCAGTTGGGTCACTGGACTCACCAGGTCGCAATGAGGACACGAGTCCCTTAACCACTGCGCCTTCTCTCTCGTGACCAAGTGGATCCGCCGTTTTGGTTGATCGACCAACTCCCAGGCGTACATCACGAGCTCAGAAAAAATTGGTTTGCGGGCAGCTGATTTCTTGATTTCATCTTCCTGGGCTTAATCGGCATTGCAAACTAGGAGAAATCAAGTTTATGTCCAACGAGTGAAGATGAGAATGATGATTCGGACGGATTCATCAAACCACGGGGTCATGATCAACCGGGTTAAAGAAAGGTATGATAACTTTTCAACTAGTGGTATACAGACTCGCAACAACATTTTTTCCCGAGTGATATTTCTTCGCTGTACTGGTTGTATTTCTGTTCGAAGGAGATGAGATAGCACTTCTGCGTCATTGTTATGCAGGCAACTAATCAAAATAATTATTCTTCCGTAAAAGACTAGTAATTCTCAGGCCAGATCACGAGTACCTAGCTCAGATTGATATAGTGCATTATATACATTAACCACGACTCTCACTACAACAGTCATGTTGTACAAGTTAGTGTCTGATGTTAGTGAGTTGCTTTTTCAACGTTTCAAGTAAGATATCAGATCCCCGAGATGGTTTTTGGTAGCAGCTAATTGGTCATGTCTTTCATTCGGCCATGTTCTTGCTCAAGGTGATGTTTCTCTTTTTTTCTTTGGAGTTAATTGATTAACAAATGTGTTAAGTGCCCCAAATTGTGTGTATCTTTATCGTAAATAGCTCACATGGAGTGACTCATGACAAATTTGGTTACACTGAAGAAACAGTTCAAAGTAACCAGTAAACTTATTGAGATAATCCGTGCAGAATGCTTTTTATTTACAGCCAACTAAATTCAGTCTGTGTCTTCCAGTTCGCTGAAACATGAAAATCAGTTGAGCAATTATTTTTTCGAGCGTATAGTTAATGTATTAGGTACCAAAGATATCCCTGTTCTCATGGAAATCCAGCACTACTCTAATAAGGTTTTGACGGAATGATCACGTGCGTTTGTTCGTCTTAGCTCAAAGTGTGGCCAACTTTCATTTTAATCGACTTGACAAACATGGTTTAAGATCATAATTTAAACCTCATTCAAGTCGAACACACGTATCACTCATTAGCCGTATGGATGCTGAAACTCGCGTCTAGAGTGCTTAATATTGAAGTGAGAAAACCGAACTGTTGGCACGAGTCGAAAATACGGAAACGTTACAGAGGCCCACCAACATGTGCTATAAAGTTAAACACTGTTTGCTAACCACTAGCCGTATCCTCGGTTGTAGGACAGAAAGTTGCTACTTTGTCTCCAACAACCATCAATATCTGATAACAATTCTTTCCACTGTTATTCTGTGGCGCAGCCTTCTCCTATGCGATTAATTTCATTCTAGCTCCGATGACGTAAAGTGTGAACATGGTTTACTGCGCCAATGGCTATTAGGTTTTCAGGTTTTTCTATTTTTCGTTCAAAATGTCTGACCCATACTATTGGAGAAACGCAATCGCCTCGTGTCTTCGTCTCGTTGCAGGTTACACTTTCCAGCATTCATTGCAACACGTTGTACTATTCGCTGTTTCTTGTAGGGCCTATTGTACTCGAGGTTCTTGAAAACAAACTGTCTGACCTGTACACAATCAACGATGAAATATAATCACGTGGTTATGGGGACCGCGTTCATTTCAAATGTGAAGTAGGGTAACATAGTAAGCTGTCGTGTGGTTGGCGCCGATGTGACTTTTGATTGGGTGAATGGCTTAAATGGTTTAGTGAGTTTCTCGGTCATGCTTATCCGTTTTTATTTCTGTACCGGTTTCGTGCCATCGATTCCGTCCTTCAGGAAAACGTCATCGCTCATCGTTTAGTGTTTTGTTTTGACTCAGTAGAACCTTTTGACGATACGTCAGTAAGTTTGGCTTAATTCAATGAGAACCAAAACACTGGAAGTTTAAATGACACGATGATGTTGATAGTTATGCAGTGAACAAAAATAACGCAATTACACCGTTAAAGCCACACGAAAGCATTAACGTAAGAATGTGACACGAATATTCATACAAACTTTCAAAATATCCTTGAATAACGACTTCAGAAAACCTGGTTTTGTTCGATAGCGGTGACGTTTCGCAAGTTCTTTTCCGCTGACGCACATAACCATTGTGACACACGAAATAACTGAAGGAGTTGAGCATGCAAATGAAGTCTATTCATATAGTAGTTTGTAACTGATAACAGCCAGGAGAGCCGTAGGTCTAAAGTCAATAACTTTTGCATATGAAGGATTGACAAACTGCGCATCGCACGCGTCGCCTATAATAATTTAAGAGTAGTGGATTTTGGCTGCCGCATTCCTGCACAGAATGAGTTTGCCAGGTCGACCATATGGCGGTCTCCAAGAAGCTGACTAACGTGGTCTGTTGGGATGACGAAGATTCACGCCGTGATCTGAGTCCTCGATATACTAATGAAGGTGTTCCTTCGTTCAAAAGCGCAGGTCTCAATCATGCTACAGTCGATTCGCTTATGCCTAGTTAGGTCATCCAGAGATGACCAGTAGAAACTCAATCATCAATAAAGCTGTGCTGATCAAACAAGTAAAGTCAATGTTGTATGCACAAAAATTGATGGTTCACACCGTCCACCTCCCCTGGTAACGGCCTTTTGACCCAAAATTCACTCTGTTCAACTATTGTTGCCACGCGCCTTTGTTATATATTCTGTTTGTATTTAGTATGCGGCTGACGAGATAAATCGAAATGTTAACATTCCCGCAACGTTTGTCTTCTTGCTGTTCTGACAAACTCAGTATCGCCGAAACATCTAATCAAGGACATGGTGGGGGAGCTAAACGACGAAAAACATCAGTTTTAACCATAATGAAGTAGTAAGTTTGTGAAAATTCTGGTTTTCGGCTGATTTGCGACCAACAACAGAAGATGCGTTCCATCACACAACTGGTTCAAATTAACTGAGAAGTCTTGATCAAAAAGTCATCAATCAGGTCGAACACGACGATTTTGTTCATTTTCTCTTCAAAATGACCAGGCAACATGAAGACTTTTAACAGTGGGTTGTGTTTTAATAGTTCACTATGTTTTTTTGATCAAGCCCATTGTGAATTAAACGGAGCTGGGGTTAATACGGTTGTTACAGTTAGCACTCGTTTTACTGTCCAGTAATCATGGTAGGTTTTTCTTGGTTTCAACCATAAGTGGTAGACATGCTTTTCCTTAAAACCGATACCTCAAGAAGTGGAGGATAATCACTTTTATTGGATAATAACCCATCGTTTCGAACATTATTGCTGACAGGACTCCATCTT